>CM023487.1:73650162-73765198 GCA_013339685.2 Hyalomma asiaticum | reverse complement strand
AGACTTTATGATACGTCAGAACCTACCAACTACCTTAATCCCAGGCTAGATAGCCATCATAATTAGCAGACTAATTCAATCACAGCTACATTTTGCCGTCTCCAAATGATTTTATCTTTTACGTCCGCATGTTGCTTATGCAGTCATGCTAATCGTATCCGTTAGCGTCGATGCCAATTTTCACGAGTATCGGATGAAAGAGGCTGCAGTGTTCACATTTCCCACGAATTTTTTTTCGTTTCGACGGTTTCGTCTCCGGGTGAGTGGTGGTCTGCTTCGAAACGAAAGAGATATGGGTCGGGGATTAGTATCGTAGATATCCCTCCGTATTCGTACGGTCGAGGAAGGTGTGGAATAATGTGCCAGACGAGCCTGTATTTGGTCAAGAGCAACTCTCCATGTTCGAGGAGAGTCCCCTCCTCCCGACAGTGCCTGCAGCAATTTACCCCCTCACTGTGATGTGGTGGAGTACGAATGCGCCCTGTCACGTTGCGAGCCACAAACCACTTTGTGCAAAGGAACCCATTCTGAGGTTTCATTCAGCGTACTAAGAGTTGGGCAGCTTTCGTCTCGAAGGTTCGGGTGAAATGCCACACTTCCAAGCGTCATGCTTAACGATGCGTACGTGATAAATTTTCTTGAACGAGAGACTGTACACATATTAAACACATTCCTAAAAGCGCACAAGCAGATGACGCGGCTTCATTTGGGCAAGTGGAGATAAAGTCCTTTGCCACACGGGTTTTCATTCAGTTCACAGAGAAACGGGTTTCACAAATGTTTTTATGATACTGACGTCAGCTGTTTCATATAGCCAGCCCACTTTGCAGCAATGATTCACGTTATCGCCATTTACTGGAAGGCAGTTTTCAGAACGTTGTTCGACGCAGAGAAAAAGAACAAACAAGCGAGGCTGGCGTCATAGATGTTCTCGCTTCTGCTTAAAAGAAAAGGAACCCCGCCTAGGCTAAATATGTCAACGCACTATTTGAAATCATAGTGGTCTAGCACCTGTATCGTGAGCGCTGACGTAAAAGTACAATCAACTTCTCGTGTTAGGGACCTTCTTGAAAAACGGCACCGCGAACAGTGGACCTCGTCCATGTAACGGTTACGCACAGTTTTCACATAAAGCTTATGGCATAAAATGTCCTCTGTAAAATGCCCTCGCAGTTTAATTCTCCAAACAAACATCTAAAAGCAAAGAGAAAGCGCGCGGAAAATTCTATATTTCTGGATATTTATTTGTGTTCGACTCGAGAGGAGCATTCCCACCGATCGCATTTTCTTTTAGGAATGCTAAGGTTAGCCATGTTGGCCAGTGCCGGAGCATACGGCTAGCCGAAGTCATATTTCCAAAATAACTACTTTGTCATCCTGCTCAGCGAAATCACGACCGGCACTGCGATTGAAAGTTTCTTCAAGAAGAAATACTGTCGTATGCCACAACGAGGGACTCATCCTAAGAGATGAAGTAATGGTTTCTTATCCTACTTAAGGGTGCTTTTTATATTAGTTAACCCTCCCTACACTCACTCAATATCAAGACCATAATGCATATGTCCCTGCTCATAAGTTGAGTTGTCGGGAGCATAAGGCGTGCTTATGTTGCAGAAAATGCGGACATGTGCGGTCGTCATCTTTGAGAGAATAACGTTTCTATTGAATAACGTTTCTATTGAGAGAATAACGTTTCAATGACACACGTATTCAGAGTCAGTGCACTGGTAAGAATGTGCGCACCGTGATGAATAAGCAGTGTTTGAACTTAGCACTTAGACGGCAACACCACGACCGATGAAGAAGCTCTAAATCGGTGTTGTTCCTGTTATAAACCTCATACACTTATTGGAGAGCGACAGTTCCAGCACTGCAGCACGCTGCTAAAGCTAATGTAGGAGTATCCCTAATCCATCGCATAACGATCAGAAAGAATAGTTACACACTGGGTTTCCATATGTTCCACATTCATTACATTGATGTAACGACAATATATGTGACCTGAACTGACGTGCTAAATATGATAGATTGGATTTCTGGTCTTTACGTTCCAATACCAGGTGTGATTGTGAGAGACACCGTAGTGGAGGCCTCCAGAAATTTTGGCATCTGGTTTCTCAATATACATTGCTGCGCTCGCTACTACAACTCGCATTCATATCACAAAAATTGCCTCGCCACAGTAGTGTAGTGGTCACGGCACTCCGATGCTGTGCTGAACTTCGAAGGATTGAATCCCGGCCACAATGTCTGCATTCCAATGAAGGCAAAATGTTGAGGCCCGTATAATGTGCGACGTCAGTGCAGGTTAAAATCCCCGTGTGGTCGAAATTTCCGAAGCCCTCCACTACGGCATCCCTCATAATGATACATATTTTTTCGGACGTAAACCCCAAGGGAATTAATGTCACAAAAGTCAGGCGCGACTCTGTTATGACATTCAACCAATGACATGCAGAGCTGCGGAGGCTTGCTTACCAACGTGCCTTCTACCTCTTAGGCGCTGACGGAAGTCTGTTAAGGAATCCTGTCTCATTTCCTTGTTCTCTCGTCCAAAGCAAGTTATTGCTATCTTCGTTTCCGTCTGCGCCTATTTTTTATCTCTCTTTGTTTGATCTTTTCTTCTCCTGCTATCTCTCTCTCAGGCTTTCGCTTCGTGTCGCCCATAGCAAGTTGTCCTACATTCGGAGGAAAAACTCAAAATCTTCGCAGTACGTTTTGGAAATCTGTATAAAAACAGAGTGGTTATGGCCGTCGCCTTCCGTTTGTGTGTACACTGGCTCGAATCGAACCCCGAGAAGATGGGTTTATTTTGTGCTTCACCCTATCCTGCTTCCGTAACAAAAGGAGACATTTAAAAAAACAAAAAAAAAACAAGCAGGCATTAAAATACTACATCTAAAAAGTATGGCCATCCTAGGTTTTCAAGCGCACAATTTTACAGGATGCTCTTCTAGTGCTGGCCCTCAATTTTTACACCACCAGAACCGTTCTCTTGTTTAGTTAATGTATACTATACAAACACAAATATATCACTTATCACCAACCAGCGCCTATGAAGCTGGTTTTATTTACTTGTAAACTTTCTGAGTTTCATGCTTTACAGAGAATAAGAGTGCACTATAGGATTTTCAATATTCAGAGGCAGTAAAAGCACATATTAGGTTCAGAAAGATTGGTAGATGAGGCTAGTTCGCCACTCGTCGGGACGGACGGAGAGCCTGTGACTAAGAAAGCGACACAATTGAACAAGTGGTCTGTTGTCTTCTCTGCCACCCTCTTCGTACTGTACCTGTACGTCAGTTCATCCATTTTAGGTACTCGACTAACTTCTCCAGGATTTAAATTAAAGATAAACTACATACACACCGGCAATAAATAAACCCGCCGTTCCCAAAGTTATTGCTACTTATTACAGCCACACTCCACTGTTGCGCCGGCAGCCAATATCAAGACGTCAAGTTAACTTTTCAGTGTGGGCGATTCAACTTGAGTGGGGGCACGAGGGGTTTTGTAGCATGGTGTTGGGATGTTAAGCCTCAGAAATCAATCAACGATGTGACCAGATTACAGCTTCCTATAGTAACATTAGTAGTGAGTATACATTTGTGCAGAATATGCAACATGCTTCCCATGCAGCATAGAATTGTAAAACGAAATTACAAGTCTTAAAAATGGTAGGTTTCTATTTACTATATATGAATCCAAGGAAAGCATAGAGCTAATTGTAGAATTTTACTTTTTAGAGCATGGGAGCATGAGAAAGATTTAAAAAAGGGAAATGTATCTAATTTGGTCCTTCACTGCAAACAGTGCAAATATGAGCCGAGGCGCCTAATCGTACCATGACTCTGGGCAGAAGTGGAGATAAACACGCGCATCAAGTGCTTGAGGCCTTCCTCATTCGTAATAAAGGTGACACATGTTCCAGCGAATCTTCTTTGGCCCTACGTAGGAAGGAAGTTGAGTTTTTGTAATCTTTTTTATAACCACAAGGAAGGATAGCAAAACAGATACAGGCCTTTTCAAAAAAATTCAATGGTTTGTCTTTTTGGCTTGGCCAAGGCACTAATAGTACCCGCTGTGTAGTTTTTGTTGTTGTTATTAGTTGTGCTTTATTTTTTGCCTGGTGCTTTTAACATTTATTGATTGGAGCTTTCACTTTTATTGGTTTTATGCTTTCTTGTTTCTTGTTTTCGACTCTGCTTTTGCTACGAATTCCATGACTACGCTTTTACTATGACCTGCTAACACTGCCGTTAAAAAAGATTGTGCGCACTGGAGTTAGATAACTCACCTACTCTTAGATAATTTTAAGTACGTGGGTTATTGCAATTTCTAATAATTTTTGTGCCATGATGGTTGGTTGTGATGAAGGCGATAGCACGAAGGCCATGTTAATTTGTGCCCTGTATAAATTAGAGCTTTTCTCTGTCGAATAAACAATTGGTAGTCCAGCCTCTATTGTGTCTTCATTTTCCTGTGTGCGTCTGTTTTGGTTGGTTGTTTTTTTCCATATGGCAATGAACCAACTAGCCCAACAGCGTGTCTTACTAAATGAACAATGCTGTAGTTAATTACATGGAGGCTTCGAACCCCAACTTTTGAGGCAGGTTCATGGCAATGCTAAGAGAAATTCAATAATTCAGTATCAAATAAACTAGAATTGGATAAAAGGTTTCATGCAATCTGCTGGCAATAAGAGAATGAAATTCCTTATGTAAAATGATTCGCTTGCATCAAGGCAGGACGGCATGTGGTGAATCATCATGTCGCAATGAGAGGTGCAAAAGAACGACTATGTTATGAATTCATCTAGTGAAAGTTCAGTGCTTGTGGTGTACATGTGCCTTGTGCATGATGCCGAACATAGAAAAAGTAATAAATGAAATATACTAAAACGATTTGTCTAAATTCACCACTGACTACAAATTTTCCTCTACCCAACGAAACAGTTTGTGACCTTTGAGCCCAACCAAAATTCTTACATGAGTTATGATCACAACAAGGCTTGCACATTAGCATGGTGCTCAACATACCTTGGGACACAGCCCCCCTCCCCCCCGTATATGTTTTAATAAAGACTCAGATATGCGAACACACGTAAATTTTAAATTCGAAGCATTTCTTAGCGAACATCGGCGAGATTGAGCGTATCCATCTATCTAGCCGCCTACGATTTTGTGCTCTCCTGGCAGTTTCGCTAATGGGATGTTTACGAAAATTGGTATGCCACAACATGACGAACATAAATGAGAAACGTGGAATTGATGAGAGGCATGTCATGAGCGCCCAGATTTACATGCCACGGTCTTGGTGCTCTCCTGACCATTTCGTTAATGGGATGTATGCGAAAATTGTTATGGCACAACATGACTACCTGATGAACATAAATGGCAGGTCATAACATGAAAATCATGATATCCAAGTCATGAGTGGCATGATTTACATGCCACGGTCTTAGTGCTCTCCTGGCCGTTCCGCTAACGGGATGTATGCGAAAATTGGTATGGCACAACATGACTACCTGACCAACATTAATGGCAGGTCATAACATGAAAATTATGATATGCATGTCATGAGTGGCATGATTTACATGCCAAGGTCGTAGTGCTCTCCTGCCCGTTTCGCTGAAGGGGTGTATGCGAAAATTGGCGTGGCACAACATGGCTACCTGTCGACCATAAATGGCAGGTCATAAAATGAAAATCATGATATGCATGTCATGAGTGGCAAGATTTACAAGCCACGGTCTTAGTGCTGTCCTGGCCGTTTCGCTAAATGGATGTATGCAAAAATTGATATGGCACAACATGACTACCTGACGACCATAAATGGCAGGTCATAACATGAAAATTATGATGTGCATGTCATGAGTGGCATGATTTACCTGTCACGGTCTTAGTGCTCTTCTGGTATTTTCGTTAATGGGATGTATACGAAAATTGGTATGCCACAATATGACTGCATGGCGAACAAAATGACAGGTCATGAAATGAAAATCGTGACATGCATGTCATGAGCGACATGACCTACATGCCACGCGTGTCGTTAATGGGACGTATATGGAAATTGACATGCCACAACATGACTGGATGAAAATCATATATGACAGGCCATAACACGCAAAATCACGACAGGCATGTCATGAGTGATATGATTTACATGCGACGGTCTTGGTGCTATCCTGGCCGTTTCGTTAATGGGATGTATACGAAAATTGGTATGCCAAAATATGACTGCATGACGGAGATGACTGACAGGTCCCAATATGAAAATCGTAATATGCTTGTCATGAGCGATATGATTTGCATGCCACGCGTTTCGTTAACGGGATGTATACGAAAATTGGCATGCGACAACATGACTGCATCACGAACGTAAATGACAGGTCATAACATGAAAATCATGACATGAATGTCGTGAGCGACATGATTTACATGCCACGGTCGTGGTGCTCTCTTGGCCGTTTCGTAAGTGGGATGTATAGGAAAACTGGTATGGAACAACATGACAGCATGACGAACATATATGACAGGTCATAACATGAAAATCGTGAAAAGCATGTCATGAGCGGCATGGTCTACATGACACTCGTTTTCTTAATGGGATGTATACTAAAATTGGTATGGCACAACACGACTGCATGACGAACGTACATGACAGGTCATAACATTAGAATCATGACACGCGTGTAAGAGCGGCATGGTTAACATGGCACAGTCATGGTGCCCTTGAGGCCGTTTCGTTAACTTCATGTGTACCAAACTCGGTATAACGAACCAACAATGCAAATCCATTTTACGTTCCTGATGCGTGGTTCGCATTTCCTTGATTCCCACTGCACGTGGGATCTGCCAATTTTTTATTTTTCAATTCTCACAGCATTTGGTTGCTGTGGCTGCAGGAGGCACACTCGGAGGGCTCTCGCTGGAGTCAAACTTCATCAGCGTTTCGAGCAGCCGGCAGGTTCCCTCAGCAATTGCAGTGTACTTGACATGAATTGCCCTGAACAACGCTGAGCAATCCTGACTACAATACCCACCATAGTGAGCTCCAAGCACACAAAAAACAACGAAGCTTGATGGTGCCTTGTTCGGGTGAGTGAGGTAGCTCTGCATATGCGTGGATTTCTCCACTCACCTGCAAATATCAGGGAAAAAATCAACAAGGCATTGATAAGCGATTAACCTTCACTACAGCGCCAAGGAAGGAGTCATCCATTTCTTCGGTGCTAACGTTGTGCAAAACGAATAGCTTCAATATATACGCGGTAACAAAAGACGCTGCTGTGAGGATACTATGTGAAGGGAAATAACTGAAATTAAAGTGCGACACAGTACCGCTCTAAAGCGTTCCATGTACCAATTGAAAGTGCAACACTCAGAAACCTATAATGTATTTCATTTTCTTTATTAAAGCCATGTTCGATGTTTGCTCTCACGCTCAAAAACGCGCATTTTTTGCCCATTTACCCTTACACACTGAGGCATCGAAGCAGTTTGCAGGCATATTCGCTCTTACGCATTCATTTTTAATTAAGAGACTGACATGGTCGCGCCCTCTAACCTAAAACCTGCTCCTAGTTTAAGACTCTCAGTAACAAATAACCACGAACTGCATGTGTACTAAGTG
Organism: Hyalomma asiaticum; assembly: GCA_013339685.2. Taxonomy (NCBI): domain Eukaryota; kingdom Metazoa; phylum Arthropoda; class Arachnida; order Ixodida; family Ixodidae; genus Hyalomma; species Hyalomma asiaticum. The sequence continues at coordinate 73,757,563 of CM023487.1, read as the reverse complement.
CGACTACAAACGAAACATACTTTACTTGGACCGAGCTTACGTGTGTTTAATCCATGCCCAAAAATGATTCGCGGGGTCACCTTCGTAAAGATGATCAAAGTATCTGATTGGTGTGGGCTCGTGCGCTGCTATGAGTGCCTGGACTGCTAGGGGCAACAGTTACGACCAGCTATGCCACACATCTGCACCCTCTGGCGTGATGTATGCCCTGCCAGTCTGAAACGTGATACCCAGTCTCATTTCTCAGTTGGAACGGGATCATCGTGTCGTCCTCCGATTTTATCCTTGGTCTTCCTTGTGAGGCACAATCTATTCCGTTACTTACAGAAGCACGCCAGTTGCCCTTACGACTTCAAGCACATCAGAGAGCATTGAACCATGCCGAGCATCTACAACAAGCACCGGATGGACAAGCACCAGATGGCCAAGCGCAGAGATGCAGATTTTCCGACAGCAAAGGAATGAGTATTGCTCAACCTCTTTCTATTTTTTGCAGAGCACCGAAGGCAAGAAAGAAAGGCGGCAGGAATTCTTCACAGGTGTGGACCCTAAGAGAGACAGGGTGAAGCCACTTGTCACAGAACAAGGGAATTACTATGAAATAGGTTTAGCCTCAAACTTCTTGAGACTTCTTGGAAGACATGAACACATGCGCAAACAAACTGCAAGACAAAATCGATATCACAGCAGCCAAAAATAAGAAAAAGAACAACATATTTATTACATTAAGAGTACACGTTAATCCAACCGGGAAATTTGCCGGCTGCCCGCAGCCGTGATACCTGCTGCCCGAAGCTTTTTGTTTAATTTGGTGAAAGCACAATATTTTAAAACAATTAAGAAGGTCTATGCATGGCACCTACCTCAATAACGCTGCTATGTGCGCAGAAGTGAATTACAATACGGGTTGTTATTTCTCTTGAGGTCATAAAACAAGCCGACATGGTTATCCTGAAACTGTAAGGTGAGGGCAAGAAGCTTGAGAGTGTCGCGAACTGGCATTTCATGCGTTGGTCTTCATGACTGACAGGCAGTTTGAAAGATCTTAAAGACGAATTCTACACAGCCTTATGACCTAGGCAAACGAATAATGAAACGTGACAATTTAGGCTTGAGCATGTTGTTTAGTGCAAAAATGTCCAAAGACGGCTTGCCGTTCCGAGTGAGTGCTTTGGAAAAAGGACCCTTGCAAAAGAGTGTTGCCGTTCTTTTCCAAGAGAAGCTGAATGTTGCGCTGTTAAATGACCCATTTGATAAAAAGAACCCCGAGCGGGCAGTTCCATTCTTGGCGTCTTATTTCAAGGCAACAGTTAAAGCTTTTTTAATTGATGTGAAAGTTATATACAATTCTTTATTCCATGATATGCTTCAGGATTTTGTCGAACAGTGCATTCTTGTGCGTGATGTGTTGGCATTTCAGAACGACTGTGGAATGTCAGTGCAAGGTTTTCTGAATTTTTCGGCTTCATACCAAACATCTACGTATGTAAGTTGATATAACAACATTTCCATCTAACAGATAGGCATTTGTATTCGTTCTACTATTCCATCATTACGTAGTGGTATTTTCATGCCACACTTAGATCAATGACTAAATGAAAAACAATTAGAAACTAAGGCATTGAGAACTTCATATATATGGACTATAACCTTGCGTGAAATGTGGTGTCAAAATATTTGAAGGCCGCGCAGAATTGGTCTTTAAGCTTTTTAAACTGTCGGTTGGCTTTTAAGACTAACGCAAGAAATGCTAATTTATTTATTTATTTACGTTATTTCCTCAAACGCCTCAACATGTGGTATTACAGGAGAGAGTGGTCAAACGATGTCAAAACAAAAATGAGCTAACGAAGGAGGCGAGCAACGAGAAGATAAATTATGATGAGATAGATTGGATGAGGCGCTTGAATATTGTTGGACTGATGACAGTGGGAACTTCGCAGGTGATTCCAATCTCGAGCTGTAGATGAGAACAAATACTGCAGAAAATTAACCGTATGGGCTTGAGTTGGATACATAGCGTTAGGGTGACTGTTGCTGACGATACGATGGGGAACGTTCATGTACGAATTATCGAAATTCGGGAGACAAAATTTTTCTTGATATCACCGTACACTGTCAGGATATTTCTACTGGTTTTATGACCCGGAGAGCAGAAACCCATCGTTTCCCTTCTCTTTTCGGCACACCAAAGCAGTAGAAAGCTTGGTAGCTCGTGTACGCCTTCTTAATTCTATAAAAAAATCGCGCTTTCCCCTAATGCAAACAAGCTTCAGGCAACACGCTAAGCCCTAGGACTCATTACGCCTGCTGCCCAATTGCTCACTAGTGACTTCAAGAAAGAGAATAATCCCCGTAATGATGAAAGGTGACGACAGTATAAGAGACTGATCTTTTTGTGCATATTCATGGTGTAGCACATACATAATAAGATTGGCAACAAGGTTGCAATAAGGGTCTTTGTGAGTGCTCCAAAAAAAACAGCCAGGACATTGCAGCAAAATGAGTCCTATTCACAAAGTATAAACGCTTGTAAAATAAACAACGATAGTGATTATGTCCCCTGTGCACAATCTGTCGTGCAGAAATTACGCTTGCTTTGCGGCTGCGCGTATGTCGGGCAGATGGAAAATGTATCAAAGGTAGAGCAAAAGAATATGACTATGAGATGTATAACTGTGCTGATGGTCACCTGACTATTGTCCTGAATCTCGTTGTGAATCTGAATCTTACCTAAATCTGGTCAGATGGTTGTGGGCCGTACTTTGACAATATATGCAATTTATTATCGCGACAGAGATTTGATAACACGTTTGCCTGTCGAGGGCGTGGAGACTAAATAGATCACATTGCTTGTGTCAGTGCACGGTCTATCACACTTACGTGGAAGGGACTTGGCTTTCTAGATTGCGCGTTAGACATACATTGATGAGAGATGACTGCCTTCACACGTGGGCTTCTTGGTTTTCTGTGCTGTTTGTTCTTTCGCTGTAATATATGTGTGCGCTTTTGGAATGAATGCTCAGCTGAACTTAAGCGCTAATGTGTCATCTTTCTTTTCTCTGTCGGTCGTTTCATGCTTCCCAAGAAGATTGATCCTTACGAAGCAGCCGGATTTAATTGCTTATTATGAAAGCACAAACACGGAATCTCGTCACAGATTGCTTCGACGCAACCCTTACAAAAATGCCATATATGGCGATATCAGGAATTGGGCAAATGTGGCTATATGTGGCACGTGCCCGTATGTGGCCGTATTTGCCCAAATCGTTTTAGAAACATATGTGGCCATGAAAGACACACACAAGGAATGGCATGTAAGACTCTGATGCGTATTGGGCAAATACGGACACGTAGGGACACGTGCCATATATAGCCAGATATGCATATATGGCCATATATGCATATCTGGCTATATATGGCACGTGTCCGTACGTGTCCGTATTTGACCAATATGCATCAGAGTCTTACATGCCATTCCTCGTGTGTGTCTTTCATGGCCACATATGTTTCTAAAACGATTTGGGCAAATACGATGACATACGGCACGTGCTATATATAGCCACATTTGCCCAATTCCTGATATGGCCGCATATAGCATTTTTGTAAGGGAAGACAAGAAGCGACACGCGTTGCAGAATTCCCAGCGGCTCTGTGTTCTTAGCGGACATGTACCCAAAGTGCTTGTCACAAATATTAGGGAGATAAAATAGCTGACTCAAATCAGTCAATTTACAGCGCTGGCGACGCAAGACAAACAGATGTGATGTTTGGAAGTACCTCGCGGTGGTCAGCTGGTTAGAATGGGTTTAGTTGTGCAGCTGCTGCTCCCAGCTCATGCCCGTGCGGGGGACCATTGCATTGTTCGCTGTAAATGGGGGCGCAGCATTTTTCTGCGGCGGTCCGTCACCTATAGCTCTGCGGGGATGCGCACAGTCCAGAAACTTATTTTTGTTTTGCCTGGGCAAAGCGAGCGTGAGGAAACAATATTGCTACTTGACGTGCATTATCTCGTACATTACGCCAGGCACTCCCTTATCACGCCCTTGAAACGCACCGAACTAGCTGGTAAAGTGGGCCGGATCATCCCAGACATCCTTCTCGCGTATACGTATTGTTTTATTATGAGTGAACCAGATTTAGTTTCCTCTTCGCTGGAACTGTAATATCCGGCACATATACTGCCAGCTTTCCGTAAAACACTTTGCACCATAGTGTGTGAATGCAATGCCCTAATTAATGAATGGCACAAAACAAAACCACTATGGCCGCATATCTGCTTGAATATCCCCACAAGGAAGTTGGTGTCGATAGCATGTTCGCAGTTAGTGCACGACCGGGATGATTGGAGATCGAAGGGACAGGGTTTTACCATGTTCATCATGAACTGCTTGCCGAGCTGCAAATGGCGTCTAAATTCCGCAGACTTCTGCCGCCCCTGATACGTAATGCACTCCTCTCTCTCCCTCCCACCCCTCACGTTCATCGCCCTACTCTCACTCTAACAATAGATGTAATAGAGGCTTTGTTAAACTGAGTTCAATTTTCCAGAGGGTTCCCGCGAGGTCTATTGGGACGCTCTTTTACTGTTGGCTAAGAACCGGCTACAGAGCCACGAATGCCGTCGGCTTGATTCTAAAGCGTGGTGTCTCTTAACACAATATTTAATGCGTTAATTTTTCATTTTACAACGTGAAAGCCACCCCAACGTCATTCCTAATCAAATGGACTCTGTTAATCACAGTGATGTATATATATCTAGAGAACAGAGTGGAGTAGCGAATATTCTTATCTCAATTAAAGGAAAAAAGTGGACTGGGCAGGGCGTAATATACGGAGGACAGATAGCAGAAGCACAGTAAGAGTGACCGTATGGATACCAAGAGAAGGGAAACGTAACAGACGCAGACAAAAGGTTGGATGGAGCGGTGAAATTGAGGTTGGCGGGCATAAAGTGGAACCAACTCGCTGAAGATGGGGCAAATTGGGAATCGCTGGGAGAGGCATTGTTCTTGCAGTGGTCTTAACAACAGGCTGCTGCTGCTGCTGATGATGATGATGGTGACATATACTTTGCCTCAAGTAGACGTCGCGTTTCTTTTGACGTGTATAATGTTGGTGTGTATGACACTATCACCCTTGCTTGACTTCGTTTTAGTCGCCAGGTTGAATCAGCATCGGCCACGACAGGTAGAGAAATGTTTTGCGTTTGGATACACCAAGAAGCACAAAGGTCTTCAAAACTTTATATAAAATTGGTCCCAGTGTTAACGTGCGCCGTGATGGGACACGGCATTCCATAGGAAAACGTCAAACATAATCACGTTGCCCCGCCACGGTGGTCTAGTGGCTATGGCACTCGGCTGCTGATCCGAGGGTCGCGGGATCGAACCCCGGCCGCGGCGGCTGCATTTCGATGGAGGCGAAATGTTGAGGCCCGTGTGCTTGCGATGTCAGTGCACGTTAAAGAACCCCAGGTGGTCGAAATTTCCGGAGCCCTCCACTACGGCGTCTATCATAATCAGAGCTGGTTTTGGGACGTTAAACCCCACATAACAACATAACAACAAACATAATCACGTAGTTATGTACAAAAATTGCATTGGAACATCTGAGAAGTTCCGGCATACATCACTTTCATACGACGTGCGAGAACAAGGAGCATTGCGAAGATAAATAAAAATCGAATGAAATTGCTAGTTAATCCAGATAATAATTGGTAGAAGAAAAAACAGCAGTCATGTACGTGAATAATCCAGAGTATTTGTCTGTTATAAATTCTACGTATTCCTCTATACCACATGTTCATACGACTCACGTCCGCTAGTGGCTCTGGGCACATGGTTGTAAGCATTTGGTAACAGAGACCTATGGAGAACAATTAAAACAAACTCAGTTGAAACAAGGAGCGTGAGAGAGCCCATGGACTCAGCGCTCTGTAAAATTTGAGATAATAGTTAGTCTTTCAGATATTTCTACACAAAGTATTTCAGCAGCAATAATGTTATTGAGCGTGTTTTGTTTCCCTAATAGAGAAACAAGAATTTTTACGTGCTATGGACGCGTTCGAAAAAGCGAGAATCCATCTCATGTGAACACGCATGGCGGCACACATCTATATTCGCTTCATTTGAAGATTCTTGATTAGTTTCTCTACGCAGCCATTTATGGCGACCCGCATATCAGCACGCTCTGAATTTAATGAAACGTGGCAAGCTCACAGTCTGCTGATCTGCAGGTCTGCTCCAGCACAGTTTCAGGGGAAAAATTTTACACCTTGAAATAATATTGACGGAATCAAGCTTTCTTGCACATATTTGTGTCCAAGAAGGGAACTGTAGCATCAAACACGATCACTCATTTTTTTGTTTCCATCTTTAGTTCTCCGACTTCATTTCAAGTGACTTTACCAGAAAGGAAGTTGCAAAACTCAGTGTAAAACCAGAGAAACCGTGTGACGACAGGCGCGCATTCCTTTCGCAATCGGTTTATTCACGTCTTGCAGCTTGCGTCCCGCCTTTCATAATGCAGCCGTAATATGATATGGTGGAATGTAATATAAAATAAAGAAGGAGTGAACATGTTTTATTCTAATGCATTTGCGCAAGCCAAGCCAAGCGAACATTTTATATCTCTCATCATATCCATGCTACCAATGATTTTACTAACGCTGCCGTCCTTGCTTCCTCAGCTGATAGCCCACTGTTGTAGTGTTCGCCCTTGCGAACGTTGCAGAGACGTCACTATGCCCGTCACCAGGCGCTTATTTCTGTGGCTAACGGACGTGGTAACTAGAGCTAGGTCCATCTTTAACGAACCGCTTTGCTGATTTTATTCTAGACATTGTGAAGAAAAGTCACTTTTAAATGTGAAACGTTGTTTCGCCCACATCAGCAACGCTGATGTATGGTGAAAACGGAGCAATGTCGCTCTGGAGCTGAGAGTTTACTCTGCCATAAGTGAAGGCGACGATACGCCCATTTTTGTCACTCTGAAGCAAAACTGCCCCTATGCCAATCTTACTCGCATGGGCGGACACCTCCGTGGTGGAATCCTTATTAAAGTGGCCAGCACCCGACTATGTGTCAGCTGATGCTTGAGGTTGGCGCAGGATATTTGACTACGGCGTCTAAGCGTTCGGCTAGGGGTTGTCCGACGTCACGAGATATATCCGAGACAAGATATTGTAGTCAATCCGAAATGCAATTTGTTGTGGTTACAGGGCCACTCCGGTGGCTTTTTTTTTTCTAAGTGGTCTCATATCGATATTCGCCAATGGTACTGATAGTGCTTCTGCAGCCAGGGTGGTTGAATGTGCTCAGAAACGAACCAATAATATTAAACAACCGACCCGAATACGCTTTCAATCCGAAACCGAAAGGAGTTGACGCCACCTCCAGAGTATGCCATGACGTCACAGCCTTCCCACTTTCAGAAGTATGGAGCTGGTGCCGGATAAATGACAATGACGAGATCATCCAACGATCTATTGAGTTATGCAGTTTTTTTTAATTTGACAACAACAGTTTTGGCACTGAAGTACCGCCGTCTTGTTTTTGAAGGCCCGCATGCTCGGGTTGGCACCGTCGAAGGTGGCCACGTCAAAAGCAGAGCATGGCTCGCACAGGAATCCGCTAATTTTTTAAAAAAAATTGTTTCCAGGAAAACTAAATGACTTGCTACGGCCTGGTCTGGCATATATTATTACAGTATCGAATGAAAATATCATTAACAACCATACATATACATAAATCCCCGTAGTTGCCCTTTTATCCGAAAGACGGCGTTATGCATCATCTGCAATATTTCATCGATAATTTTCATTTCTCTCTTCTGTTTCCCTGATGACTAGCATATCGTCGAGGTACAAAACGCAGGCGCGGTCTAGGAGAGAAACGAAAACTGTTTTCATGGCACTATTGAAAGTACGTGTGGCTGTGCGTACTCCTATACGTATCCGGTTAAATTCATACAAGGTACATTTGAAATGTGCATTTATGTCACAGTAGTGAAATACTCTTACATATGCAGCCATTGCATTGCGCGACTGTCGCAGACATGTTTATCTCGTAACATTTTTTTGTCGCAAACGAGCTAACGTCTAGGACAGGGGAAAGGAGAACTCTTCGTTATGTCATGAGAAGCATGCTTTTGGGTTTGAATACGGAGGGTCTCCGGCGTCAGCGCATGGCAAAGCGTACATTTATCTTGGACAAAACAGAAGTCCGTGCACAGACACGCACAGATACCGCAGTCCACCGCCGTGTCGACAACCACCACGGTTGGTGCCGGTGTCGCCGACAAGCCATGTAAGGCCACCGTGAGTACGCAACTATTAATTTTGCACAGAGACGTCGATGCCACTCGATACCCGTTACTTAATACGATACAATTCGGCACAGGCTGCTTTCTCGCTTAGTGCTTCGCGTGACAATAATTCCCACAATGCGTAGGTTCTGTCGCATTTTTTATTTATTATACGTTTTCTTTGTCTGCCATTTTTCCCGGTCGTTCGCATTCGAGAAACTGTACTTCATGAGTAAGGCGCATGTAGAATGTTTTGACGTACTAGGTGGGATGATGTTGAAATGTAGACACCAGGGCTCTGAGTGTCGAAGAGAAGGGTAAATGTTTGGTGGAAGTACATTTGCCATTTAACAGGCATAACTGGATTCAGTAGAAGTAAGTAGTGTTGACGGTAACGTGTGACATGCATTGTTCGCAAGTTTTCGCGGAACAGATACACAAGTCCCCCCGCTGTTTGTAAACAGCCTCTGAATTCCCGCAACGCATGTGACAGACGCGGTGCTAAGGTTTCCCTGGTGATAACTTGAGTTCTCCATTCTTTTGTTGGTAATGACCTGGGAAAAGTATATTTGCTCGAAGCGATTCCTTGTATTCCACAGACTGTGGTAAACACTGCCACTCTCATTTAAATCGTGTTTTCTCATTTCAGTCCTTCAACCTAGCAACGCTGCTGCTCATGTTTTGCGGGAAGCTAGTGACGCACTGACTCGTACTTGACATTTTCAAATAATCTTCGTTTGCTTGCCGTACTACTGCAATCACGTTTCTCGTTTTTTCAATATGCCCGACATTTGAGGGACCTTTAATATGAATTTAGGGCAAGTTCTATCAGCGTCTACGACCGGCACAAGTTGACACTCAAGCGTAGTTTTCCTCGAGTACAAAATGTAAGGCTTCATTTCGGGATAAGCATAATAAAAAGCAGCCGTTCCACCTCTAACTTAAGCCATATGGAATCACGCTACAGGTGACGCCCGTTATCTCTGATGTCCTCAAATGTTGACCGTGTAATTATGCATATTTTGACAAAGTACGCACATGTCCCGTACACTAGAAATGGACATACGGCCTATAAGTAATCTAAATATCATAAATGCTCACCGCATCAAACACAATTGCCTCGAAATCAAAAAAATCTTAAAGCCAGCTACCAGGCGGTCTGAGAGAATCGTGCGAAGTAATCCTAGCGTCGTGTGAGCTACGATGCCACATATAAAATTACTATTTCCGACCTTCTACTCCCTTAGTGTTTTGGACAAACCTAATCCATTACAGCAAGTTTTGCCGCGGGACGCTATTGATACTGTGGAACCTAGTTCCCCGAAGAAGATAGCAAGAAGATAGCTTAACGAAAGAAGTCCAAAGAAACAACCAGTTTCAGAAATTGTCGCTGTGAAATAGCGCTTACATTCAAATTAGCGCAAGGTGCCTACAGATGAGCACAAGGTAGCATTGTCGAGATTGTACTCGCTCGTTCGCAGGCTTTCGCGGAAGAAGGAAGCATAGAAGGAAAGCAACAAGAAAATACGAGGAAGACAGAGATGCGGTGCAGAACGTTATTGATAAACGATCAGAAGGAAGTGTTTATTATACGATCACTTCGTCGTTCACGACGAAGTGATCATGAAACTTCTATGACTACAAAGCTCTCAATTGCCTTTGACGCCTCCACACACCGAGCAGGTCAGTTCTCTAAATGACCAACTCATGGATACACTTCGGTTAAATTGGTTCTAAGGGAAGCCTCCGGGGGAAAAGCTCCCTCGAAATATAGAAGGAATCGAATCCTGAACCGTTCGGAACTACTTCGAGTCCATTATTTTTAGCTGCTACTGTGCTGTACGACACGAACCACGTCGAAACACCTTACTGAAAACCAGCTTAAAAGCCCAAGAAAAGTTTTGTACGTGGTAGGTTTAATATTCAGTGCTCCGACCGCTGAAGAAGCACTGGATTTCTACCAGCAGACGAAGAAGGTAATGAACTTTCTGGTATAAGGTGCATGAGCGGCCATTCAACTGCAGTTGGCAGCGAAGAGTTCTAAAGTGAAATAAATAAACTGCTGCATTTAGGTCCAATTTGAATAAAACACTCTAGTTGTAATGGGATACCAAAGGCGATAACATTAACATTAACTTAGACGCCATATTAATTTAGGATATCAGAGAGAACACCAAGCGAGTCGTGCTGCAAAGCACATCTCGTTCGACTCATTGGGTTTCTTGGTGCCATTCACAATGCGAGCCAAAGTACTGTTTTCAACGGATCTGGACTGAAGGTATCCTAAGCCACTGATCGAATAATCGTGCAAATTTATTGCAAAAACGAGACAACTAAAAGATTTTTCGGCGAGCCGGCGAACACTGAAGCCTTATCTCGAAGTTCATGGCACCCGAAAACCAACTAAATTTATTCAGTGATTCGAGCCCAAGTCCTACGACCTATATGAGAGTTGAAGTGGCATATGGTAAACTTTCTGTCCAGCAACTTCTGGCGAATGCAGCAGTCTGCCCCTTAACATTCTGATATTGCCACGACTTGAAATAGTTGCCGCTTGCGTCGGAGCAAGGTTAACCTCATTTGAAAGAGACACACGGTCCCAGAACACTCCATATTACTGTTATGCCAATTCCAGTATCTCCCTGTTGAACCAAGGAATATCAGGCAGCATGTTAGGGAAAAGGAAATTGTAATGCTATGGGCCCCACTGGCTCGCTGCTTCCCCAGGAACATGGCCAAAGAACGTTTAGGCAAGCGCTAATGGTGTCACGTGGTTGTGACACACGCAGCACTTGAGACGAAGCACGCAGGACTCAAGGTGATGTCAGGCGAACTGTTTACTGGGCGAACGTGTGCCCAGCAACACAAGGCCAATCACAATTCACAGTAACAACGGCGTGAACAGCCGTCGACTGCTTGAAGCCGACGGCTGCTTGAAGAGAAAAACCCGACAGAGAGGGCTCTAGTGTAGGAGTGCACAATATTGGTGCTCATTTGGACCCAAGCAACTACATTGAATGAAAAAAAAATGTGTTACAATAAACTCATGGGTAAGGAGGTTTGTCAAGAATTCTCGAATGTCAATATTCTGTTCATATTTAATGGCATTTCTCCATTTTGTGGGAATCGTCGTGGTATACCCAGTGTTTGACATTCAAGCAATGCTCTAACCTTTAAATTAGCCAGTAGCAAACTAAACTTTATCTACCAGATTCTCCGAGAGGCAGCAGTGCACAACTTTTGCGCGGCAGGCCATATTATATTGAGATTAATTGCAGTTCGTGCTTCATGGAGGCAAGGGATTTTGGAGAGAATGACCTGGGAAGTAAAGATTGCCTTAAGAGAAGGGCAAAAAATGTAGCTTCAACTTCGAACGTATCTGTATGTTTTGCAGAAATCAAAGCGATCGTAAATTTTAGACATTAGCACATGTTTCTGCTGTTTTTTCCAAACTTGACGTTTTTGCACCTCCTCTCTATTTAGCACCTGGACGGCTCACTGCCCTTCCTTAGCATGAAACTGGTGAAACCTCAACGCATCACAACGATACGCTACGCCTCTTGAGAGCCGGCAACGCAGGCTACATTTTCGAACCTTTAGTACAGTGATTATCTGTTGACCCTTAGAAGTGCACACTGCAGGAGAGGCGCAAAGAAAAAAAAGAATGCTATTTCAAGGTTTCATGCATAACACTCCTGCGTGACGGCATAGTGCCGCTGAGAAAGGGAAATGGGCAGGATTTCTTAAGTGTACGCTTACATGATGCTGCTGAAACGTCAAGGCATCGCAACGGTACACTACGACTTTGGGGTCCCGGCAACGCAGGCTACATTTTGGAACCGCTAGTAAAATGACTACCTGTTGACTCTTACAAGTGCACACTGCAGGAAAGACGCAACGAAAAAAAAACCTATATCAACGTTGATTGCATAACACTTGTGCGTGACCACAGAGTTGCGATAAGGGGCACGATTTCTAAAGTATACGATTACACGGAGCCACTGATGGAAACATTAGATCCTGCCGGATACGGTTAAAAGAAATGATATTGTGATGCCCATACAGCTTCCTTCCATCGCCACTAGAAATATACAAATGATAGAACATAAAAATCCTTCTTTGAATTTCACTTGCTCACTAAACAACCGCGCCAGTTCGCCTTTTCAGAATGAAAGAACATAAAAGTGTTTCTTTGAATTACGTATACTTACTCTCTAAACAACCGCGCCAGTTCGCCGTTCAATCATAGACTGTATCCTTTAAGACAGCAAATCGTAGAAAGAATTGGTGTAGACAGACAGCATTCGAATGCAGCCCTACTGCTCTTTAACAGTTTCCCAAGTCGTGCAGCAGTCTCTGCGTTAGAACCCATCCTTCCGCTCAAATTTCGCTTCATAAGGCCTCAAAAATTCCAAGCTATGTTCCGGCCTGAGCTTATCGGTGGCCACTCATTCATTTTTCATAAAATCTTGGGCGCAACTGGTTCGGTGCATAAACTCGCCCTCTTTCTGAAGCCAAGAGAAGGCCTTTGGGAAACGGTCCTTCTTGCACGAATGGTGCCAGGGTGTGTTGCCAGATGTAAATGTATTCAGAGGACGTAATTCGGTCTCTTGCGCATGATTTCGTCGAAGGCCTGTCAGATGATTGCACACCGCGCCCGGACGCATCTCCGGGCGCTAAAGTGTGCGCCCCATGTATCGCTTGCCGAATTTGCGCAACAAATGTTAGAACCATGTAAAAGAAAACTTAAATGCGCGAGCACAAAAGAATTGAATCCTGTCGGCAGAGTGCTCGGTAGGATAATGAAGTTAAATGTGGCGCCATCGGCTTCTCTGCACGGGCTTTCTGTGTAGCCCGGGTGTCATCTGTGTTCGAGGTGGCAGTCTATCAAGCTTGCCGGACGTGACTTCGAATAGTTTAAAAGAGCAGCATGTTGAAAGACTGCTATTGGTGCATAACTCAATAACACTCAAACAGTACACGGAGGTGAAAAAGTAGTGTGTCCACTGGACAAGGCACACCATAAAATACAGGAGTTATTTGAGCATTCATAATCATCAGCATCATCACCAGCCTATGTTATGTCAGCTGCAGGACGAAGGTCGCTCCTCGCTATCCTTGCCTCTCCTGCGCGAGCTGATTCCATCTGACGCCCGCGACAAATTGAGAGCGGTTGTTTAAGAAGCTAGCAATGCAGTCAACTAAGGAATAATTGTTAAGAACAACGTAAAGTTTGTGCAGAAGTTTAGAATGTGTAACAGTGTCGAATGCTTTTGAAAAGTCAATGAAAATTGCATCAATTTGGTAACCAGAGTCTAGAGCATGCGAAATGTCGTGAGAAAATTCTACAGGCTGGGTTGTTGTACTAAAACCTTGGCGAAAACCATGCTGTACATTAGTTAGGATGTTATTATTTTCCAGAAACCCCATGATATGTCTAAGTTCATCTACAAAAGTAGAACCAGTAACACCTGTAACGATAACGTGCAATAAATGGATACCGTCGTCATAAAAGGAGTCAGCATCAAAACTAAAAGGCAGCTTTGTGCGATGAAGACATAACGCATACACTGAAAGACAGGCAGGGCAATATCGTTAGTAGCATCAATGATAAGGGTAAGCTGGCCTACGGCCCAACTCTTTTCTCAGCTATATAGCTCAAGTACGAGTCGCCCCACCATGAGCGCAATAAAGGCGAGTGAGGAATGCGAAGTTCCATGCGTCACTGCTGATAAGGTAAAGAAAGCAATTCAGGGCATGTCCGGCGGGAAAGCACCGTCGAGTTGATCAAAAATGAAGGTTACTTCCTCTGTAGAAAGAGAGCGACACTGTACGATAATGCCTCATAAGTTCAATGCACTAGCTATTTGAAATATACAAATATTATGTTGTTACACAACAGTGGACATATGTAACACTCGAAGAAATACAGGCTGATAAGTCTACCATAATGTCGGACAAGCAGATGCCCTTCACCAATTCACTGCATGTTTGGAACACATCTTTAAAACGTTGACGCATCTGGGCAGAAGCAATGTCTCCACTCCTCCACAGCTTTTGCTCGAACGCTCGGGATAAGCTGAGTCGCCTGCGCCAACGCAGTTAGAAGACCTCCCTCCTGTAAATCGCTGGAACATTCTTGCAGCTACTACTATGATCTAGTTCGTCGCGCTGTGCCTGGCGCCCGAAATTCGGTCAGCAAAAACGGCACCAATTACCCATTTATCCTGTTTCTGTTAGTGCTGTTACCATTGGCCGCCCATGGTGATGAGCGGCATGAACAAGCGCTATTACTTCCTCTCACCGGTATTCTACCGGCTTAGCTAAATGCTTTTGGCAGCTGCTATTACACGGACGAATATCTTTCGTGGCAGCGACTAATGCTGCGACTGGACAGCACACAATGCTACTCCCTGCCCTTAATAGGAGACATACTGCGCAACTTAACAAATGCAAAACAAAACATTATAAACTTGTGTCGATATTAACCGCAGGGGACGCACATTTTCTCATTTCAAAATGTTTCGGAATCTAAATTTCTTAACGAGTGCGTAGGGACGCTCCCGCATGTACACAGGCTGGTACGTCGTGTTTACGCAGCACGATCCCCGTGCTCTGAGTCACCCGCTGAAAAAGTAACGCGCGCTTGCTGCTTGAAAACACAAAGAGTAAGGCCGGCTGTTAGCCGCATTGTTCAGACGCTCGCAGCAGCATGCATCAAACCAAAAAGCCACAGCTGCTGAGCTCACAAAAATACGCATGTGTCTGTAAACCCAAAACATTCAGAAGACAATGTAGGTCGTTTCCCTTCTCATTTATGATGTAGCTGAGAATCTGTAGAAATGTTCTACGGGCGCCTGCCAAGAAAAGCCCCTGACTGCTGCTAAAAGAGCGACTGAAATCGCTTGTCGCTCTTCGCTGATGGTTGGCCGAACGGTAGCGTAAATAAATGTAATATTTAAATTAGGCAGTAGCAAATTGACCTTTATATACCAGATTCTTCGAAACGCAACAGTGGACAACTTTTGCGTGACAAGCAATATTACGTAGAGATTAATTGCGGATCGTGCTTTCTGGTGGCAGGGGAGTTTGGAGCAGATGACCTATATTCGCTTAAGAGAACGATAAAGAAATGTAGCTTTAACTTCAAGCATATCAGCACGCTTTAGCGGAAATCAAAGCAATCGCAATTTTCAGGCTTTAGCATACATTTCTGCTGATTTTTCTGAACTTGAAGTTTTTACTCCTCCTCACTATTTAGCACCTAGACGACTCACTGCCCTTCCTTACCATGAAGCTGCTGAAACGTCACAGCATCGCAACGGTACACTATGCCTTTGTAGACCCCGCAACACAGGCTACATTTTGGAACCGCTAGTACAATGACTACCTGTTGACTGCAGGACGAAGGTCGCTCCTCGCTATCCTTGCCTCTCCTGCGCGAGCTGATTCCATCTGACGCCCGCGAAATTCCTAATTTCGTTCCCCCAGCTTGCTCTCTGATGCCAACGGCTGTGCTTACCCTCTTAGGTATCCATTCCGTCGTTCTAACTGTCCATCCGTTATCTAGCGTGGCCTGCCCAGGTCCATTTTAACACGATAGTGTTTTATGCAGGGGTCCACCGTGAAATCAGTGACGTGCTTTCTGTAACGGAAGTGGATCTCTGAAAAATATACTACTTGCATTCACACTGAAACAATTAATATCCTTCATTATGTCGGTGACCTCCATCTGTTCCCTAATAGAGGTTAAAAGTAAATCGATTTGTTACGTATAAAGTTGAAATTTGCGGACCTTTTACACATCGTCCAATAAAATCGACTTTATCAGGAATAATATCACCCAATTAATTTTTGCCAACTGACAGACACCTTTCGGGGCGCCAGATTTATTCCTGGACATTGAACGGGATGCAATATGGTGCTTCATCGGTGAAGAAAACCGCGCGCCAGTTTTCGGGGCTCCATGACTTGGACGTGGATGTAAGCTGAAGGTCAGCCGTTGTCTGGGATCTTTTCTACAGAGTAATTTGGGGCGCATCCCTGCAGTGAATGCGGGTTGACGGAGCCTTAGTCGTCTTGTTCGTAGGCATTCGTTTGTCCTACCGAAATAACCGCTGATATCTTTCGCAAATAAAAGGTACTGACGGGGGTACAATCATTAAGTCTTCTTCGAGTCTGACACGAGGGCGACGACGTGAAGCGTCTTTGATACGACCTTCTTCGTGGTGCGCTTTTAAACGCTGCTCATTGTTTTCATTGGATGTCGTGTCGCATTGCAGATAGCTCTAAGGGACCTTGCTGAACAGATCCCTCAAAAAGGATGGAGAACATGGATTGTGGCTGGAACAAACGTTTCGAAAGTTGACTAGTTTTCGTGAGCACGGCAGCTGGGCTGGGCGCTCTTGCATAGTGTTTTGTGGAGCCATTGCCAGAAAGTTTGTTAGATTTCAAGACAGTCGCATCTCGAATTTATCTTTTCATGCGCACATCGATCGTCCTTGACGTGGCCTTTTACCGCGACGCAGGCGAATTCTAGCGATTGTTTATGCTAAATTTTGTGGGCATGAGAGATAACGAAGGCATATCGGCGCACGTCCAAGCTTTTCACCAGCAGCTACTTCGCACAAGTGACACCAAGGAGAACAAGAACAACTAGCATATCAACCACTCTTTTATGGCAAAACTTACCGGTCGATGTCGTTCTGTGGCCGCGATTATGCACGCCACTTCCTGCCTTTTGGCGCTCCAATCCAACGTGTCTCGAACCATGCACCTACTAACAGGTGGCGCTCGTGGATCCGTCAGCCGCATGCATGGCTGCTTCAGGCCACTGTGATTCACGCTGTACTATTTCTCTAGTGAAGCAGCAGACGAGTCGCAGCTACCGCCCGGATGAGTATTCAAGAGAACAAGGTTACTTTATGGCGCTCTCATCGACTTTGGCAGCATAGTAAGGTCCACGCACCTTTCGTGCAAGGATCAATTACCCCAAGGGTGTGCTGTTTTGTCCTTGGTCAGGACGAGTTTGTGCAATCATCAATTTATCATGCCAAGGAAATAAAGTGATCAGTGAATGGGGAAATGTCTCTTCAAGAAATCTACTGAATTTGGTAAGCGAACCAGTCAGTGCGCGCTCAAGCATAAGCAGCGATCCGGGTGTGTTCTAAAGTTGCTAGGAAGTTAAGTAATTGGTGCCAATCAACTCCGAAAAACGTCGCCCCGAAGGACAAATGGTCGATCCGCAAGAGCGTAGCAATGCATCGCAAAGGCTTACATATACCACAATGGCCGCTTCTGAGCGCCCTATGAATACAGTAGGGGCTTACATGGTAAAATTATTGATTCATTTTTGGCGTTTAATTCCCAAAACGTCGACGACATCTAACACTACACTGGCTTCAAAATTAGCCTCCATCGAAGTGCAGTTGCCGTAGCCGGGATTACATCTCACGATCTTGTGATTAGCAGGCGAGTGCCATGGCCAGCGTGGTGGAGCCGCGGAAATCTTGACTGATATATCGTTGGCGCTTGCATGTGAAGCGTAATTGCATCATCCGTTCAAGGAAAGCGATCTGTTTATTCGCCCTGTGCAATGAACGCGAACGCAGACAATCTGGCCTTTGTCATAATGTCAGGCCACCTTCGATAATCTCATAATGAATCACCAAACCATCAAAAGAAGGTTTCCAACTGCAACATTCATTTATTTATTTATTTATTTATTTAGAAGTACCTTACAGGCCCCATGGGGAGCATTGAGTAAAGGGAGCAACGCAGAAAACAAAAGTAATCTATACATGATTGCAAAAAGAGCACACAATAAGATGCTGGCAAACCGGTGTAATAAATGGAAACAAATGGTAAAACAGCACAATGCATACTCTTAAAAAGGAAAGAAATGCAATATCATGGCAGCACACAACTTGGCACATTCCACATAAGAGGGGGGGGGGGGGGGGGGGAAATTGCATTACACGTTACAACGAAATGTATAATTTGATGAATGTGGATATTTGTTACGATGAGAAGTGTAGGACCAGGAGTTCCCTAAATTTATCTTTATTTGTTTGCGCGACAGTGTTGTTAGGAAGCGAATTCCAGAATCGAATAGCTCGTGGCAAAGCCGAGGCGTTAAATGCGTCAGTGTTCCCATAGATGCGATTATAACTGAAGTCGTTGTGAAGACGTCGTGATGTACAGGGCGCGCGTACCAATGGCAAGTGTGCTGGCTTCATTTGATAAACATATCTATGGAACAGGGACAAGAGTGCTATGTCACGTCGACTACTTAGAGTTTCAAGGGAAAGGTTGAGTTTTATTCGCGTTATACCTGACTGGTAGTTATAATCCGAATAAACCCTCATGCTCTTACCGCTTAATTGTCGTCATGCATTACATAAAAGTATTAGCTAAATCAAAGTTCAAGAATCCGCACTGCCATGAAGGGGAGCTCAAATGTGTTTCTACAGGCGCTTATGATGTTGATGAAACTGTGATGGAGACCTTAATGAACACAGGTTGAAGCTGCCCATTACACGCTTATGTCGTTTTAGCATGACACACACGTCTCACTTTTGTGTTAACCACATGTCCTTTAAGGCAGTGGCGCAATGTAGCTTAGATCACGCTACCACATATTATGTTAATGAGAAGAGGCCGCTTTGTAAACATTAAGGTAAACATGTGAACATATAATTCGCGCTTAGCAAAAATAAAGCTCTAAAGTTTCAGGAACCAATACGACTACATGTCTACGAGGCACACCGTGCACAAATGTTCTGCAATCATTCGTACCGCCAGTGGTTCGTTTTGCACATAACCACGGTGGGCCTTCTACATTTCTCCATTTTCCGAATTGTTTCCGTCTTCGTCGCAAATCAAACCTTTGCAATGTAGCTGAGCAGTGCACCTTCATAGACGAAGTTAATTTATAAAGTACATAGTAGTACCGTCACGATACTTAAGCTGAACATTCGATGAAAATTTTTGGTGTGGCACGTTGTGTCGCACGTTGAGTTATTGTGTGGATGGATTTTCAGAATGGGGCAAGAACTAGAGTGAATCCCAGCATACAAATACGTGCTGTATACGTAAACAGATTACTACCCCTACGCCATATTCGTTTATGGGACGTAGTACTTGAATGGAGGTCGATATTTTTTATAGAATATACAATAATCACTTACTTTTTGAAGTGTTATCGCTTAACATCGCTTAACATTCGATTGTCTTAGTGACCTAGTCACCATTGTTTCTGCTCGCGCTTTCCTTTTCTGTGGCTTCTTGTACAGAATACCAGCTTGACACAAGATTCGCAGCCTTTTTATAAGAGACCTCTGAAAAGTCTTCGAATTAGGCACACGCAGCTTTGAAGTAGCCGAGGTTAAATACTATTGACGTCTTGACATAAAATATATGAGCGTAAGCATTACTATGTTGATCGCCGAAGCAGAATTTGGAGTAGAAAGAAAAGGGATTAGAGAAGACGTAAATAAGGTATCGCCAAATACTAAATATTTAATTAAACAACGCCAACAGATGAGAATAACACACTCCAGAGACAAGATAGAATTGTCCGAGATTTATTTATTTATTTTTACATACTGCAGCCCAATTTGGGCTATCGCAGGAGTGGGTTATTTATACATCAGCACACACAGGAATACAACTCTTAACAACAAACAAAAATAGGACTCTTAATAAACAAATTCCAAATCAATACATTCATGCAAGAAATCTTCTAAAGGCAATGATCTAGTTGACCCAGGCAATACATTCCATTTTTCTATAGTGTGCGGGAAAAAGCTGAATTTAAATAGGTTAGTACGTGGATGGAATGGTGTCAGGTTGAGCTTGTGGCTATTCCTTGTGGGTTTCAGTTTATCAGGAGACAGATATACGTTAGTTAATGCGTAGCGTGGGGTATTAACAAGAATATGCAGCAACTTTAGGCATTCGAGATCGCGACGCTCGGACAAGGTTTGCAGACCTAGCGTAGCAAGTTGAGAGGAGGGTGAGAAATTCCAGTCGTAAAGGTTGAAAATGAAAGGGATGGCTTTCTTCTGAACGGATTCTAGTGTGCTGATGTCCGATTTTTTATTAGGGTTCCATACGGGGCAGGCATATTCGAGGATGGGACGGTTGAGCGATTTATACGTTAGCAACTTTTTTCGCGTGGAGCATCTTTTAATGTACGATTTAGGTAGCCCAGTTTCTTTAAAGCGTTATTGCAAGTGTATTCGATGTGTTTAGACCAAGACATATTGGGTGTGAAAATGAGGCCTAGGTACTTATATTCGGACACACGTGATAGAGAGTAGCCATTGAAAGAGTAAGCAAACAACGAATGGAGCTGCGTTAACAGAAGGAAAGAGCAACTGTTTTAGTAAGTTTATGTTCATTTCACATGTGTCACACCATCTGCAAAACTGTGCAAAACAATCATTAAGTAAAGTGTGGTCATCATTGGTATTAATTATATTATATAGGACACAGTCATCAGCGTAAAGGCGGATTTTCGCAGACACATAATTGGGTAAATCATTTATGTACAATAAGAACAAAAGCGGTCCGAGGACCGAACCCTGGGGGACTCCGGATGATACATTCACAACAGACGAGTTTGAAGAATTAAAAGAAACAAACTGAGAACGGTTGTTTAAGAAGCTAGCAATCCAGTCAACTAAGAATATTTGTTAAGAACAGCGTGAAGTTTGTGCAGAAGTTTAGAATGTGTACAGTGTCGAATGTTTTTGAAAAGTCAATGAAAATGCATCAATTTGATAACCAAGTCTAGAGCATGCGAAATGTCGTGAGAAAATTCTACCAGCTGGGTTGTTGTACTAAAACCTTGGCGAAAACCATGCTGGGTATTAGTTAGGATGTTATTATTTTCAAGAAACCCCATGATATGTCTAAGTTCATCTACAAAAGTAGAACCAGTAACACCTGCAACGATATGTCCAATAAATGGATACCGTCGTCATAAAAGGAGTCAGCATCTTTATTTATTTATTTATTTATTTATTATTTATTTATTTTTACATACTGCAGCCCAATTGGGCTATCGCAGGAGTGGGTTATTTATACATCAGCACACACAGGATACAATCTTAACAACAAACAAAAATAGGACTCTTAATAAACAAATCCAAATCAATACATTCATGCAAGAAATCTTCTAAAGGCAATGATCTAGTTGACCCAGGCAATACATTCCATTTTTCTATAGTGTGCGGGAAAAAGCTGAATTTAAATAGGTTAGTACGTGGATGGAATGGTGTCAGGTTGAGCTTGTGGCTATTCCTTGTGGGTTTCAGTTTATCAGGAGACAGATATACGTTAGTTAATGCGTAGCGTGGGGTATTAACAAGAATATGCAGCAACTTTAGGCATTCGAGATCGCGACGCTCGGACAAGGTTTGCAGACCTAGCGTAGCAAGTTGAGAGGAGGGTGAGAAATTCCAGTCGTAAAGGTTGAAAATGAAAGGGATGGCTTTCTTCTGAACGGATTCTAGTGTGCTGATGTCCGATTTTTTATTAGGGTTCCATACGGGGCAGGCATATTCGAGGATGGGACGGTTGAGCGATTTATACGTTAGCAACTTTTTCGCGTGGAGCATCTTTAATGTACGATTTAGGTAGCCCAGTTTCTTTAAAGCGTTATTGCAAGTGTATTCGATGTGTTTAGACCAAGACATATTGGGTGTGAAAATGAGGCCTAGGTACTTATATTCGGACACACGTGATAGAGAGTAGCCATTGAAAGAGTAATCAAACAACGAAATGGAGCTGCGTTAACAGAAGGAAAGAGCAACTGTTTTAGTAAAGTTTATGTTCATTTCACATGTGTCACACCATCTGCAAAACTGTGCAAAACAATCATTAAGTAAAGTGTGGTCATCATTGGTATTAATTATATTATATAGGACACAGTCATCAGCGTAAAGGCGGATTTTCGCAGACACATAATTGGGTAAATCATTTATGTACAATAAGAACAAAAGCGGTCCGAGGACCGAACCCTGGGGGACTCCGGATGATACATTCACAACAGACGAGTTTGAAGAATTAAAAGAAACAAACTGAGAACGGTTGTTTAAGAAGCTAGCAATCCAGTCAACTAAGGAATATTTGTTAAGAACAGCGTGAAGTTTGTGCAGAAGTTTAGAATGTGTAACAGTGTCGAATGTTTTTGAAAAGTCAATGAAAATTGCATCAATTTGATAACCAGAGTCTAGAGCATGCGAAATGTCGTGAGAAAATTCTACAAGCTGGGTTGTTGTACTAAAACCTTGGCGAAAACCATGCTGGGTATTAGTTAGGATGTTATTATTTTCAAGAAACCCCATGATATGTCTAAGTTCATCTACAAAAGTAGAACCAGTAACACCTGCAACGATAATGTCCAATAAATGGATACCGTCGTCATAAAAGGAGTCAGCATCTTTATTTATTTATTTATTTATTTATTTATTTATTTATTTATTTATTTATTTATTACATACTGCTGACCTGCTTACCAGGTCTTAAGCAGGAATGGGCATATACAGAACTCTTCGCTGCAAGAGTAACATAATAGATACACTAATTTGCTGAAAGCCATATGGAAAACATGATACACAGTGCAAACAGTATACATTAGAACATTTTATAACAATATAGGAAAAACAAAACAAGAGCACAACAAATAGCATGATTTCACCCTCTGGAACGTACTGAATACAAAGAAAAGCAATACGTATCTCTGGCAAATGCATGGTTATTCAATAAGTAATAGTACAATTTCTTAATGGTTATTGAGTGCACTTAGGAATAAATCAACTGTTGTACATTCCACTATATCGGCTGTTAGGCTATTCCACTCACGGGTAGTTCTGGGAAAAAAGGAATACTTGAACGTATCTGTGCGGTTTACGTAATCTACAACTTTCTTCGAATGACATGAGCGCACAGCACATTCACTTGTCTGTTTAATGTGCACTGTTTTGTTAATTCCAGTTTCACCCTGAAAAGTGAGGTAAAAAAGCTTCAGCCTCTCCGTTCTTCTTCTTTCTTGTAGTTTTCCGAGCTCCGCTTTAAACAAAAGAAGTGAAGGCGATGTGCGCCAACTGTAACAATTAAACACAAAACGCACCGATTTTCTTTGGACCATTTCTATTTTCTTAATGTTGGACATAGTAAAGGGATCCCACACAGCAGCGGCGTATTCTAATATTGGTCTAATAAACGTTTTGTATGCTAGAAGTTTGATGTGTGGTGTAGCATTTGCGAGTGTCCTTCGCAAGTAACCGAGCTTTTTCATTGCCCTTCTTTCAATATATTCAACATGTTCATTCCATTTTAAGTCTGATGTGAATATTAGTCCTAAGTATTTGTGTTTAGTGACACTCTGATAAAGCATGACCAGCGATGCGATAGGTAAACTAAAGCGGCTGTTTCTTACGCGTAACTCTCATTGCCACTGTTTTATTGTAATTAATTGTCATCTGCCATTTTTTACACCACGATTGAAGCGTTGCTAATGCAGTGTTTAAAGATTCTTGATCACTATGACTATGAATTTCTTGATATAATATGCAATCGTCCGCGAAAAGCTTTATTTTTACGGGTAGGTCTAGTACAATATCATTTATAAATAACAGGAAGAACAATGGTCTCAAAATTGATCCTTGAGGAACACCTGATTTCACGGGGGTGGAAGTCGAGCTTATGCCATCAATGGTAACACACTGGCTTCTCATTGAAAGATAAGATGCTATCCATGCAAGTAATTTGTCATTTTTAAGTAGTGGTTTCAGTTTAAGTAGTAGTTTCTGGTGACTAACACGATCGAAAGCTTTTTCGAAATCCAATAATATAACGTCGACTTGACCATTCACATCGATCGTTGATGCCAGGTCATGAAACGTCTCAATAAGCTGGGTTACCGTTGAATATCCCTTGCGGAAGCCGTGCTGAAGGGGGGTAATTAGGTTATTACTTTCGACAAAGGTAATCAGATGTTTGAATATTATATGTTCTAGAACTTTGACACTAGAGCATAGCAAGGAGATAGGCCTAAACGAGGATACAAGCGAGTGGTCATCAGTTTTCGGTACCGGCGTGATCTTGGCGTGCTTCCAATCCCTGGGAAGCTCAGCGCGCGAAAGAGAGGATTTAAAGATCAAGCACTGGTATTTGGCACACCATTCAGCATACCTTATAAGAAAAGCGTTGGGTATAGAGTCGATTCCTGGTGACTTTTTCGAATCGAGATTAAGCAGAAGCGATAACACACCTTCTTCAGTGATACAGACGTCATCAATAGGAGGTATGACGTCATAGGTAGCGAGCTCAGGGGCAACGTCATTATCACACGTGTATACTGAACAAAAATAATCATTCATTGCTTCTGCTATTTCCCTTTTGTCAGTTATAACATCGCCGTTGACGGATAAGCTTGATACGGGGCTTTTTTTTGGGTGAAAGGTGCTGCCAAAACTTGTTTGGTGACGTCAAGAGAAAGTTTGTTAAAACCTCACTTTGATATTTTTCTTTTGCGTTCTTCAAATTGTCTTTCAGTGTACGACGCATCTCTGATATATTATCTAATCCAGACAATGATGGTCGTTTTTTTTGCTGCTTTCTTGCCTTCTTAAGCTTGCGCCCTAGGCATACGATTTCTTTCGTCATCCAGGGGCTAGACTGGTGTAGTACCTTGCGTTTGTGAGGAACAAATTTCTGAATACATTTTATTACTAGGTCCTTGAAAAAGCACCACAACCGATCGACAGAGCATTCATCTTCTTTGGTAAGCGTTAGAAAATGGGAATAGAAATCATCAAGAGTGTCTATAATGTCGACGTCACTAGCATGCGAAAACACGGGTACAACGGTGATCTTTTTATCGGGCTTTTTAGTGAAATTTAGTTGAAAGCGTAAGGACACAATTTTATGGTCTGAAATGCCGTCGTACACTTCTACTACCGGGCTGCGGCGATATATACTAACTAGAAAAAGATCTAAAACCGTGCTGGAGTCATTTTTGAATGCGAGTGGGCATTTTTACAAGCTGCGTCAAATCGTGGAACAGCAGAACATCAAGGAAAGGTACAGATGCAGCGGAGAAGGCATGTGGAAATTCATTAAAACTAAAAGGCAGCTTTGTGCGATGAAGACATAAGGCATACACTGAAAGACAGGCAGAGCAATATCGTTAGTAGCTTCAATGATAAGGGTAAGCTGGCCTACGGCCCAACTCTTTTCTCAACTATATAGCTCAAATACGAGTCGCCCCACCGTGAGCGTAATAAAGGCTAGTGAGGAAAGCGAAGTTCCATGCGTCACTGCTGACAAGGTAAAGAAAGCAATTCAGGGCATGTCCGGCGGGAAGGCAGCTTTATCAAATACCACAACCGTCCAGTTGATCAAAAATGGAGGTTACTTCCTCTGTAGAAAGAGAGCGACACTGTACGATAATGCCTCATATGTTCAATGCACTAGTTATTCGAAAAATACAAATATGTTGTTACACAACAGTGGACATGTGTAACGCTCGAAGAAATACAGGTTGATAAGTCTACCATAATGTCGGACAAGCAGATGCCGTTCCCCAATTCACTGCATGTTTGGAACACATCTTTAAAACGTTGACGCATCTGGGCAGAGGAAATGTCGCCACTCCTCCAAAGTCAGTTGCTCGAACGCTCGGGATATGCTGAGTCGCCTGCGCCAACGCAGTTAGAGGACCTCCCTCCTGTAAATCGCTGGGAATATTCTTGCAGCTCCTACTATGATCTAGTTCGTCGCGCTGTGCCTGGCTCCCGAAATTGGGTCAGCAAAAACGGCACCAATTACCCATTTATCATGTTTCTATTAGTGCTGTTACCATTGGCCGCCCATGGTGTTGAGCGTCACGAACAAGCGCTATCACTTCCTCTCATCGGTATTCTACCGCCTTAGCTAAATGGTTTTGGCAGCTACTATTACACGGACGACTATCTTTCATGGCAGCGACTAATGCTGCGGCTGGCAGCACACAATGCTACTCCCTGCCCTTAATAGGAAACATACTCTGCAACTTAACAAATGCAAAACAAAACATTATAAACTTGTGTCGATATTAACCGCAAGGGACGCACATTTTTTCATTTCAAAATGTTTCGGTATCTAAATTTCTTAACGAGTGCGTAGGGACGCTCCCGCATGTACACAGGCTGGTACGTCGTGTTTACGCAGCACGATCCCCGTGCTCTGAGTCACCCGCTGAAAAAGTGACGCGCGCTTGCTGCTTGCAAACACAAAGAGTAAGGCCTGCTGTTAGCCGCATTGTTCAGACGCTCGCAGCAGCATGCATCAAACCGAAAAGCCACAGCTGCTGAGGTCACAAAAATACGCATGCGTCTGTAAACCCAAAATATTCAGAAGACAATATAGGTCGTTTCCCTTCTCATTTATGATGTATCTGAGAATCTGTGGAAAAGTTCTACGGGCGCCTGCCAAGAAAAGCCCTGATTGCTGCTAAAAGAGCGACTGAATTCGCTTGTCGCTCTTCGCTGATGGTTTGCCGAACGGTAGCGCAAATAAATGGTGAAATATGCGTTCGCTGCCTTTCTTTTTTTTTATATTGCTAAATAAATTTGCCCCTGAAGGCGTAATTCATTATGGCTGGGCATTAAATAGCTGGCGCAGGTCCTGTTAGAATGGTGAAATATGCGCTCGCTGCGCTTTTTTATTTCTAAATGGATTCGCCCCTCAAGGCGTAATTCACGATGTGTGTGGATTAGATAACTGGCGCAGGTCCTGATCACAGCGTAAGCTGTTATGAGATCACAACAAGGGTCGTTTTTCCGCCGTAGTTGTCCACCTCGGGTGTCCGTAACCACTATCACAAAATTTAAGATAAGAAACGATAACCACGACCGAGGAGTATTCCAACCAGTCCTCTGCGTGGATTCGAACCCACACTCTCTCTGTGGCAGTCGAGCACTCTACCGCTCAGCTACGCCTGTGGTCGAAAAATCATCGCTGGAAAGCCTAAACAGGTATAACGTCTGACGAGGAATCGCATTAACAAATGTAATGTTACGTGGCAGAATAATGAAACGCCACTATACTTCGCGGAATGTGGATTGCATAACGTGTTCGAGGAATAATTTCAAACGGCACAGGGGTGCATGCTGCGTAGCTCTGCGCCCATTACAGAGGCATTATCTACATCATCCTTATGAAACAATCTTCAACTTTACCATCACCATTATTACGAACCGCTGCCATTTGTCGTGTATCGTGCCATGCGATATGCGGCAGGCGACGTGCGCAGCCCCAACAGCAACTTGACTTGGGTCTTCGATATAGCTGATGGCGCCTTCTCGCAAGGTGCGGACCGCTGCTGAAGAAGCGAATCGCAGAACTACACGCGCGGCTGCAGCAAGGTAACGTCGGGCACAAAAGTCAGCTGTGCATAGAGAAGCCAAAACCACAGCTCGCCGTCAACGCCGGATCGAGAGTTCGGTTCGTTCTCGGGAAAACGACGCCAAGAGACTCTCTAAGATGTGCAGTTATACAGATATACACGTTACAACCCCGCAGTAATTATGGCGTAGTCGCACTAGTGTAGTCGCACTAGTCGAACTAGTTTCCTCAAGAGTTTAAAATGCCCTCTAAGAACATCGGTCCTCCAGCGTACGCTGCCACTCTCCTGCGGTTCCGCGCAGGCCTGGCTCTTGTTTTAAATGCGAAGCATTTCTTGGCGAACTTCGGCGACTTTGAGCGTATCTATCTATCTATCTATCTATCTATCTATCTATCTATCTATCTATCTATCTATCTATCTATCTATCTATCTATCTATCCGCCTACGATTTTGTGCTCTCCTGCCCGGTTTGCTAATGGGATATTTACGAAAATTGGTATGGCACAACATGACTGCCGGACGAATATAAATTGCAGGTCACGACATGACAAGCATGACATGCATGTCATGGGCGGCATGATTTACATGGCACGGTCTTGGTCCTCGTCTGGTCGTTTCGCTAATGGGATGTATGCGAAAATTGTTATGTCACAATATAGCGAACATAAATGACAGGTCATAACATGAAAATCGTGGCATGCATATTATGAGCGACATGATTTACATGCCACGCGTTTCGTTAATGAGACGTATACGGAGATTGGCATGCCACAACATGACTGGATGACAAACATAAATGGCAGGTCATAACATGACAAGCCTAACATGCATGTCATGATCGGCATGATTTATATTGCACGGTCTTGGCTCTCTCCTGGTAGTTTCGCTAATGGGATGTATGCGAAAATTGGTATGCCACAACATGACTGCATGACGAACATAAGTGTCAGATCATAACATCAAAAGAATGACATGCATGTCACGAGTGGCATGATTTGCAGGCCACGGTCTTGGTGCTCTCTTGACCGTTTCGTTAGTGGGATGTATAGGAAAATTGGTATGCAACAACATGACTGCATGACGAAAATAAGTGACAGGTCATAACATGAAAAGCATGACATGCATGTCATGGGCGGCATGATTTACATGCCACGCGTTTCGTTATTGCGATCTATACCAATATTGCTGTGGAACAACATTATAGCATGACGAAGGTGAACGAGAGGTCATAACATTAGAATCATGACAAGCGTATTATGAGCAGCAGGGTTTACATGCGAGAGTCTTGGTGCTCTTGCGGCCGTTTCGGTAATGGGATATACGAAAATTTCTATGATACAACACGCCTGCTTGACTATCATAAATAACAGGTCATAACATGAATATCATAATATGCATGTCATGATTTTCATGTTATATGTCATGACCGGATATGATTTACATGCCACGGTCCTGGCGCTCTACTGCCGTTTACTTAATGGGATGTATACGAAAATTGGTTTGGCACAACATGACTGTATGACGATCATAAATCACAGGTCATAAAATGATAAATCGTGACATTCATGTTATGAGTGGCATGATGTACATGTGACTCGTTTCGTTACTCGTTTCGTTACATACAAATTTTTATTACCGGTGGGCTGACATATTTAAATATATAGTGGAGGTCACCACTGAAGGAAGGATGCGTAGAACTGACGAAGAACCTTGCACCGTTCATGTAGAATCTATTGGATTGTTCGCATCAGTAATATCGGAGACGTCGCTTCATCGTAACCTCGTTGACTTATTGGTCGTAATGTGTGTTAAGTTTCAGGGAAGGAATAATTCCTTCGCAATTTGTATTAGAGAATCGCCTCGATAACGGTGTCTTTTCTGACATGGCTACAACATTCCGTTATGTCTGTTACAATGAAGCGTACGACGCGTTATCACGGAGATTTTCTAAACTTTGCGAACTTTGTTTCTTATGCGAAGCTTATTTGGGGTTTGCGCGCTTTCTCCGCATTCGGCACGTAGGACGAATTAACTCCGAGGCGCATATAGTGCTTTTTTATCTGGTCAGTTTTATTCGGGTCTACAATAGCCCTCGCCGATAAGTTTATCAGTGCAATTTGCTCGCTTTACTGAGCACACGTGTGCCCGTAAGGAGCGCAGTGTCTAACGGCAGAACATTTAATGTTGAGACGACACCTGCCGTAAGATCACGTTTCCCGGGTCAAACGCTACTGCTGTGACAGAGCTGAGTAAGCGTAGTGGCTCATTTAGAAATCAGGGCCCGAATTCACAAGCTTCTGTTTCGGTAGTGTATTTTCCCGTTGGCTGGCCGGTTTCTCTAATGATATGTCCAGCAACAGGGTTGGTTGAAATTTTTTCTTAGGAACTTTTTGCCGTAAGTTGCTTTTGCGAATACGGACTCATGTGCCGAGCTGACGGTTTTGGAGGCGTAGGTGGAATAGTGATTACAAAATGAGCGGATCAATCTTCCTATATTTTTGGTGTTCTTAGAGATACTGGAACCATCTAATCAATACCTGTCAAACCTCCTATGCCATCAAAATGGTACCAGTGAGATTTAGGAGGGAAAAATCTTGTGCATAGCCGACTCCCACCTTGTGAAGTTACTGCGCTCGTCGAAGCAGGGAACGATATCTCTTCACTGGACTATTTAACGGAAGAGCTGCTTAAGCTCTTCTGTTAACAGAATGCTCAACCCGGTGAAGTGGAGAGCTGGCGATGTGGTGTTACTGTGAAACGATAAGGGGAGGTACAGAAAGGGAAAGAGAGACACAGTGAGAGAAATGGAGAAAACAAACTTGAACTTCTTGGCTAGGTGAGATTTGAAACTGGGAACCCACGCTCCGAAGGCAGCAATTGTACTAGACTTTACACAAAATTTTCATGAACACACATTTATGGGAACCGCATGATTTCATTGTTCCGGCAATTAAAACAAAACTTGTTACGAGTGAGAACAGAAACTGAGATGGAGCGAAGTAAGAAGTGGCAGATCTCATGTGAAGTGGGAACCAAGGAAATGCGAAGCACGCTTCGGGAACGCACAATGCTTATACCGATTTTTGTACATATGAAGTTAACTAAACGGCCGGAAGAGCACCAAGACTGTGGTATGATAAAAGAGCCGCTCATGACACGCACGTCGTGATTGTAATGTTATGACCTGCTACTTACGTTTGTAATGCAGTCGTTTTGTGTCATAGTAATTTTGGTATACGTCCCATATAAAGCAGCACGTGGCATGTAAATCATGCCGGTCATGACATGCATTTCACGATTTTCATGTTCTTAGAACGTGCCACACATGGTCGTCTGACATTGTGGTGTCGCCATAGCAATTTTCGTATATTTCAAGTTAACAAAGAGGGCAGGAGAGGACCAAGACCGTGGCATGTAAATCATGTCGCTCATAACATGCATGTCATGATTTTCATGCTATGACCTGTCATTTATGTTCGCCATGCAGTTATGCTGTGGCATAAAAATTTTCATATACATTTCATTATCGATACGGCCAGGAGAGCTCCAAGACTCTGGCATGTAAATCATACCGCTCATGGTATGCACGTAAAGATTTTCATGTTATGATCTGTCATTTATATTTGTCAGGCAGTGTTGTAGTGGCATACCAATTTTTGTAACATTCAATTAGCGAAACGGCCTGGAGAGCACCAATACAGGGGCATGTAGATCATGACGCTCATGACGTGCCTATCATGAATGCAATCTTATGAACTGTCACTTACGTTTGTCATGCAGTCATTTCTTGGCGCACCAATTTTCGTATACGTCCCATTAACGTAACGGCTAGGAGAGCACAATGTCGTAGGTGTGTAGGTAGATAGATAGATAGATAGATAGATAGATAGATAGATAGATAGATAGATAGATGCACTCAATGTTGCCGAAGTACGCCAAGAAATGCCTCGCATTTCAAAGGACTACACACAGAAAAAATGGAAAACAGCCGAGACACACAAACAGCAGACACACACACACACACACACACACATATATATATATATATATATATATATATATATATATATATATATATATATATATATATATATATATATATATATATATATATTGTGATAAGGAAGCTCGACGTGGTTGTGGACGACGAGGGTCGGACTGGCAGACACGATGGCGTCTAGGCTTTGCCAGCCCGAGGAGCAAAATAACCTTTAGTTCGCGCCCCACTATAGCATTGGCGATCCGGCTGCAGAGCTGTAGTGGATGCGCTTCTTCACTACAATATATATATATATATATATATATATATATATAGAGAGAGAGAGAGAGAGAGAGAGACAAAGGACGAAGATGGAGGGTGGACATGCCTGAAAACAACCGCAACTGAGCGCCTAATTTCATCCAGTAAAGTAGACGGGACAACATATACCCATGGTAAAAGGAACACGTTCCAAACCAGTCACACAACCACAGAAAAAGTGATCGTAGGCAGCTCGCACTAGGGGTGCCCCTCCTTGTTTGCACGCACCCATGCTGACTTCAGGGACCAAACGGCCTGGCTATCTCATACTAAACCTCTACATTTTCCTCCTGCTCACAAACAATTTCCTTTCGCACTTCCTTGCTATACCACACTATACATCGCACACTATACATACCACACTATCCTTACCACACTGTACACTGTACAACAGGGAGAAAAGTCCAATCACGCGCACGCATGCACAAGTAGATTATGCAGAGGCGGTCGCCGAGAGCTGTCGACTTCTGGTACGTCAACAACGCTTTCGTCGCCTTCTCAGCCATCGAACCGTATGGCCGGTACCCAAGAACCTTGGCTGCTGAAAACGGCCATGAGTCCACGCCTTCAACTACCAAGTGGAAATGGTCGCGCGGGGCGTCACAATTACCGCACATATGCAGCACGTGTCCGATTGTTCAATCATTACCGCAGAACTCGCAGGTAGGTGTGTCAGCCATCGAAATCCGACACGAATATGACTTTGTAAATGCCACCCCGAACCAGAGCCGGTGCCATGCAAGGATAGACTACGCTGTACTCTCTGCCCTCCTGCTTTCCCTCCTCCTCAGCCTGACTTCGCTTTCACACAACCTTACTGTAACATAGAACAGATAGATATGTTTCACTATTCACCACGCGGAAAGGCGTTTTTCCGAAGAAGTTTCAACCGCTGGCATACCTGTTAGGTAGAGCACCGCATGCCATGCAGACGGCCTGGGTGCAATCATCGCCCCAACTCAGCTAGCATTGTTGCGAAGTTGCTATGAAAAAACATAAAATATGTTGCGCCTAAACCGCCTGATCTTGTCACGCGTAATGTTAACAATGGGCGAAGAAGAAAGGTTTCGTTTTAACGGGAGCTGACATAGGCTTTGATTTTGTACTCTGTAGCGTATACGCAGTATGCCGAATTTCCTGTTTTCCAAGTATATTTCGCGCAGAGCTAGTAGGGCTTCTCTGCTAAAACCACAAAGGTCGCTGCATACGGTGCGCGCTCCTGCACGCCTGCCCTGCCTTTGTCTTCGTACGCACGACTTCGTGCTTGCTACTTTCCTGTGGGATGTTCCATCAGAATTTAGGAGAGGAGAAATCGACAAAGATAGTGTAATGAGTAAAGGTAATGATTAGCTTAGTGAAGACGACATAATTACTTCCTTCACATAAAAAAGTGATGTTTTAATGCTTTACGGTTCTTTGGCCAATATACCGCAGGAAAAATATGGCTAGGCTGAAATATTCGTTCACCTTGATTCAACCTTGCAACGCTTTGCTAAGCCACCAATAGCCCCGCAGCTCATAAGTGGTGGCGATAGCAGAGCGAAGCGTAACTTCTGTAATTTTGGGGGAAACAACATAAAGATGTCTTGGCCACTGGAAAGAGAAAAAATATCAGAGACGGTAGCAGATATTTTGAGGGCCAGCGAGTTTAGAGCGATTGCTCTCAGCCTTCAAGACCGGAGCCAAAAAATAGACGACGTGTTTCATGTTCACTTGTCGAGAAGGACCAATGAAATCGTCTATGCGGCTGTTGTAAACATTGATCTTGTTGATGCAAGGCGCAGCTCAGTGTCTGTTTGCGAAGGCGGTACAGTCGTGGAAACCTCCATGTGAAACCGCTAAACTTCTTGATGTAACCCGTACGCGATAAAAATCCAATGCAGTCTGCCTTGCTCTCTTCCACTTAAAAAATAATCAAGTGCTGCACTTATTCTCCTAAGTAAGGTCTATATTCTTCCCTGCGAGACTTTTTGCTAGGTCAGAATGTACGAGCTTCCTTAATGTAAAGCTATATTACCATCAGAATTAGCAGAATAATTCAATCAGAGCTACATTTTGCGATCTCCTATTGATTTTATAATTTACATGCACATGTTGCTTACGCAGTCGTCCTAGTTATATCTGTTAGCTTATGCACTCATGCTAGTCATATCTGTTAGCTTCCATGCCAATTTTCACGAGTATGGGATGAACGAGGCTTTTTTTTTCTATTCAACGGCTTTGTCTCCGGGTGATTGGTGGTCTGCTACGAAACGGTACAGGTACGGCTCGGGGATTCCCTTCTGCTCAGCGAAGTATGTCTGGAATAAAGAGTCAATATCGGACATATCCCTCGGCACTTGCACGGTGGAGCACCGCGTGCCATAATGTGGCAGTTGATCCTGTATTTGGTCAAGATCAACTCTCCATGTTCGAGGAGAGTCAGCTCCACCCCACACTGCCTCCAAATATTTACACCCTCACTGTGATGTGGTGGAGTACGAATATGCCCTCCCACGTTTCAAGCCACAAACCACTTTGTGCAAAGGAAGCCATTGTCTGGTTTCATGCAGTGTACTTAGAGTTGGGGAGCGTTGGTCTCGGAAGGTTTGGATGAATTTCCACACTTCTAAACGTCTTTTTTTACGGTGTGTGCGTGATAAATTCTCTTGAAAGAGAGGCTGTTCACATATGAAAATACATTCCTTAAAGCGCTCAAGCGAACGACCCACGTTATTTCGGCGAGTGGAAAAAAAAAGTCCATTAGCACAAGCGCTTTCATTTAGTGTGCAGAGAGACGGGTTTCACAAATAGTCTTATGATATTGACGTCAGCTGTTTTATATACCCCGCCCACATTTCAGCAATGACTCTCGTTATCGTCATTTAGTGGAAGCCAGTTTTCAGCATATTCTTCGACGAAGAAAAGAAAAATCAGCGAGGAAGGGGTGATAGATTATCTCGCTTCTGCTTGAAAAAAATGGAAACCCGCCTAGGCTAAATATGTCAAAGCACTATGTGAAATTCTAGGGGTCTAGCACCTCTATCGAGAGCGCTGACGTAAAAATACCATCAAATTCTCGTGTTCGCGACCTTCTGCAAAAACGACACCAGGAGTACCTGCCCTCGTCCATGTTACGGTTATGTACAGTTTTCACATAAATCTTATGAAATAATATGTTCGCTGTAAAATTAGCGCGCAATGCCCTCATCGTATAATTTTCCAAACAAATATCTCAAGGCAAAGACAAAGCATGCGGAGAATTCTACATTTCTGGCTCTTTATTTGTGTTGGACTCGAGAGGAGTAGTCTGGCCGAGCGCATTTTCTTTTAGGAATGCCCAGGTTATCCAAATTCCCCATTGGCGAAGCATACGGCTAGCCGAACATCATATTTCCGAAAGAATACTTTGTCATCCTGCTAAGCATATTCACGACCGGCACTGCGATTGAAAGTTTATCCTAAGAATGGAGTAATCCTAAGATATTAAGCTATGCTAGAGAAGGCAATCGTAGCACGGTGCGGTAGAAAGTCAGGTGGGCAGGTGATCAGGAAGTTTGCTGGGATAAATTGGGCCCAGTTAGCACAGGACAGGGAAAATAGGAGATCTATGGGAGAGGCTTTTGTCCTGCAGCGGGCATAGACAGACTGATAATGATGATTAAGATATCATCCTAGAATACGGATTCAGGATTTCTTATCCTAATTAATAGTGCTACATAGATTAGTTTTCCCTCCCTACCCTCACTCAATAAGAAGACCACAATTCATATGCCCCTATTCATAAGATAAATTGTCGGGAGGGTAACGCGTGCATAGGCTGCTGAAATTGCTTATATGTGCAGTCGTCATCTTTGAGAGAATATCGTTTCTATTAAATATTGCACTTCTTAACACAGGTAGTCAGTGTCATTGGAGTGGTAAGAATCTGTACACCTGTTGTATAAGAAGAGTTTGTAGTTAGCACTTATCCTGCATATTTATCCCCATTTCGTGTGCACTCAGCAAGTGCCGATTATGTAATAATTAGCAGACATTTCTAGATAGCTCCTTTCAAGCTGCAGTATATGCTTAGAATGCTTAGAAATTCTTAGAACCGCCATAAAGTGCACTTGACGGTGACACCACGACTCCAGAAGAAGCTCTAAATGAGTACTGTTCCTATTATGTATCTCGTACACTCGAACACACTGCCAAAACTGATGTAGGAGTTTCCCTATGCCATTCCTTCATGACTAGCAAGAATAATTACTCGCTGGATTTCCGTACGCTGCTCAACCATTCCATTGATGTAATGCTAATATACATAATATGAACTAACGTGGTAAATATGACTGATTTGATTTCTGGTGTTTCACGTTCCAATCCCAGCTGTGATTATGAGAGACGCTGTAGCGGAGGGCTCGAGAAATTTTGGCCACCTGGTGTCTCAGTATCACAGTGATCGTTCACCTTATCATTGTGGCACTCTCGGGCGTAGCAACAATTATGCGCGCCCATAGTTTTATATATCGCTGAGCTCGCTACTACAACTCGCTTTCATATCACAAAAATTTGCCTCGCCACCGAGGTATAGCGCTTATGGCACGCGGCTGCTGACATGAACGTCTCGGGATCGAATCCCGGCCGCAATGTCTGCATTTAGACGGAGGCAAAATGTTGAGGCCTGTACACTGTTTGATGTGAGTGCACGTTAAAAAAACCCCAAGTGGTGCAAACTTCCGAAGCCCTCCACAACGGCATCTCTCATAATGATACCTTTTTTCCGGATGTAAACCCCCAGAAATTAATCAATGTCAAAAAAGTTAGGCGCGCCTCTGCTATGACACACAACCAATGACCAGCAAAGCTGCGGAGGCTTACTTACCAACGGCCTTCTACGTCTTAGGCGCTGACAGAAGTCTGTTAAGCAATCATGTCTCATTTTTTTGTTCACTCGTCCAAAGCAAACTATTGTCATCTTCGTTTCTTTCTGCGCCTATTTTTTATCTCTCTTTGTTTGATCTTTTCTTCTCCTGCTATCTCTCTCTCAGGCTTTCGCTTCGTGTCGCCCATAGCAAGTTGTGTTACACTCGGAGGGAAAACTCAAATTCTTAGCAGTACGTTCTGGTAATGTGTATTACAAAC
Organism: Hyalomma asiaticum; assembly: GCA_013339685.2. Lineage (NCBI taxonomy): Eukaryota > Metazoa > Arthropoda > Arachnida > Ixodida > Ixodidae > Hyalomma > Hyalomma asiaticum. The sequence goes on along the minus strand of CM023487.1, from coordinate 73,720,451 downwards.
AGGGCGGTTATGGCGGTCGCCTTCCGTTGGTGTGTACCCGAGCTCGAAACGTAGCCCGACCAGATGGTTTATTTGTTTTTCCTTTTTATTAGCACAGCAGTGTTCCACCCTTTCCTACCTTCGTCACAGACGCATATATTTTGAAAAGAAGTACAAGCAAACAAGTAAATACTACATCATAAATGTACGGCTATAATAGGTGTTAAAGCCCACAATTTCATTGGATGCTCCTGCAGGTCATGGGCGCTCGACCTTTACACCACCGGGAGCTTTATTTTGTTAATGGCAATGCGTATCATATAAACACAAAAATGTCACTTATCATCCACCAGGGTCTATGAAGCTGCTTTTATTTAATTATGAACTTTCAGACCTTCATGGTTTCCAAACATTAAGAGTGCACTATAGGATTTCGAATATTCAGAGTAAGTAAACGCACATATTAGGTTCAGCAAGATTGGTAGATGAGGCTTGTGTGATTACCAGTTCGACACTCGTCGTAAGGACGGAGCTCCTGTGACTAAGAAAGTGACAAAATTGAACAAGTGGAGTGTTACCTTCTCTCCCACCCTCTTCGTACCGTACCTATAAATCAGTTCATCTATTTCGGGTACTCGACTCACTTCTCCAGGATCTAAATTAAAAATAAATTACATATACTCCGGGAATAAATAAACCCGCTGTTACCAAAGTTATTGCTAGTGATTACGGCCACTATCCACTTTAGCGCCGGCAGCCAATATCAAGACGTCAAGTTAACATTTGGGCCTGGGCGATTCAACTTGAGCGGTGGCGCGAGGGGTTTACAGCGTGGTTTTGGGACGTCAAGCCTCAGAAATTAATCAGCGATATGACCAAATTACAGCTCCCTATGGTAACATTAGTAGTGAGTATACATTTGTGCAGAATATATAACGTGCTTCCCATACAGCATAACATTGTAAACGAAATTACAAGTCTTAAAGAATGGTAGGTTTGTTTTTCCTCTAGATGAAGCCAAGGAAAGCATAGTGCAAATTGTAGGTTTCTACTGTGTAGAGCATGGAAGCATGACAAAGATTTAGAAAAGGGAAATGTATCTAACTTGGTCCCTCACTGCAAACAGTGCAAATGTGAGCCGATGCTTAATTGTACCAGGATTCTGGCCAGAAGTGGAGATAAGCAGGCGCGTCAAGTGCTTGAGGCCTTCCTTATTCGTAATAAAGGTGACACATGTTGCAGCGAATGTTCTGTGGCCCTACGTAGGAACGAAGTTGCGGTTTTAGAACAATTTTATAACTACAAGGAAAGATAGCAAATCAGATACGGGCCTTTTCAAAAATTTATTTATTTATTTATTTATTTATTTATTTATTTATTTATTTATTTTTATAAATACTGCGATCCTTCAGTTGAAAGATCATGGCAGGGTGAGAAAAATGTTCGAGAATGGGTACATGCAATTAAAGAAACAATCGAAACACATTAAATCGTACGATGTGAATATACAGGGCGAAGGTTCAAAAACGCTTATTTCAACAAATTCTTAGAGTAACATAACACATAATAACGTACCACGTAGAATACGGGTTACAGACTAACACAATATATACAATAAAACAAATAATACAATGCAAAAAATAGTGATGGTGATGCTGTTTTCAAACAATGACAGTTTCTTATGTAAAACGACATCATTTCTCAGGCTATTGCAGTCATTAATAGTTCTAGGGAAGAATGAATACTTGTAGCAGTTAATTCGTGAAGGTAAAGGAGTTATTGTTTTTCTGTGTCGCTTTCGAGTTGCGTAACCGGAAGATGCCTGCAGTGTCAACATTTAAATGGCCATTTATTAATTGATAGAAAAACTTAAGTCGGCAAGTGCGGTTTCTGTCCACAACGGGTTGCAGACCACCTTTTACCAATAATTCAGATACCGATGTTCTACCGTAGGAGTTATAAATAAAACGTAAGCCTTTGTTCTGCACTTTTTCTAATTGATTAATATTAGGTTTAGTGCCCCGCCACGGTGGTCTAGTGGCTATGGTACTCGGCTGCGGATCCGAGGGTCGCGGGATCGAATCCCGGCTGCGGCGGCTGCATTTCGATGGAGGCGAAATGTTGAGGCCCGTGTGCTGTGCGATGTCAGTGCATGTTAAAGAACCCCAGGTGGTCGAAATTTCCGGAGCCCTCCACTACGGCGTCTCTCATAATCAGAGCTGGTTTTGGGACGTTAAACCCCACAAAACAACAACAACAATATTAGGTTTAGTGAATGGATCCCATATTATTACAGCATATTCCAACATTGGACGAATGAGTGTGTTATATGCTAGCGTGCGTACAGAAGGGGTAGAATATTTCAAGGATCGTTTTAGAAAAAAGAGTTTACGTAGACATTTACCTGTAGTTATATCGGCGTGTTTGTTCCAGTTTAGATCATTAGTTATCCGTAATCCAAGGTACTTGTATTCTGCAACTTCTGTTAAATTGACGCGATTCGTGCCCTACTGATAACATAAAGGATTTTTCTTTAGTGTTATTTTCATATAAACAGTTTTGTTGTAATTAATTGACTTTTGGGATTCCTGGCACCAAGAAACGACCTTGTTAAATTGATTATTGAGCCTTATCTGATCACCAACAGTTGATACTTTCGTGTACAACACACAATCATCAGCATAAAGCTTTACACTTACAGAAATGCCATTCATTATATCATTTATGTATAATAGAAATAAAAGAGGTCCGAGGACCGAGCCCTGAGGTACGCCGGAATCCACAGGAAGTTTGCTAGAACAGCTGTCATTGAGTGAAACAAATTGTTGTCTGTTTTCAAGGTACGCTCGTATCCATACTATCAGTTTCGGATTTTTCAAGATATATTGCAATTTATGAAGTAATTTTTTATGCGTAACTTTATGAAACGCCTTTTCGAAGTCCCTAAAAATGGCATCTAGCTGTTCACCTTCATTTAGTGCGGTAGCAAAATCGTGGATGGTTTCAACCAGCTGTGTAGTGGTAGAATATACACGTCTAAATCCATGCTGTGCTTTTGTTAGTACTTTGTGGTCATCAATAAATGTAACAATGTGTTTGTGAATTATGTGCTCGAGAATTTTACAAGCTGTTGAGGTTAATGAAACTGGTCGATAATTTTTTATTTGAGTTTTATCACCTTCTTTGTATAGAGGCTTAATTCGGGCAATCTTCCAGTCCTCAGGGAGTACACCTTCGTTCAAAGACCTAGTATCCAACACACACAAATATTCCGCACACCACTCTGCGTACCGTTTTAAGAAGGCATTCGGTATCTCATCTGGTCCAACAGATTTCTTAACATCCAGATTTAACCATAAAAAAAGATACCCTCTTCAGAAATAGTGACATCTGATGTTGGTGGTAGGTTCGCATCGAAAGGTGGGAGATGATTGTTATCTTTTGTATAGACACTGTTCAAATAGTTATTAAAGGCCGTACAGGCCATTTTTTCATCACTTTCTAATTTTCCAACTAAAATAAATACATTGGTAGAGCACGTGCCCGGGGTAACCTCTTTCCAAAATTTCCTTGGGCACGTTTTAATAAATGACGGTAATTTTTCGTTAAAATACTTCTCTTTGTCACGAAAAGATTTTTCTTTAATTTCTTCATGTATATTGCAAATAATTGTTTTTAAATTAGAACTGTTAGCCTTGTTCGACCTTTTTTAACCGTTTCAACTTTCGCTTGAGCTGTAGCGTCTCTCTTGTTATCCGGAAATTGTGATTCTCTGCATTCTTTGTAATTAAAGGGATGAAACGCTGCACACAATCTTCAATTATTCTTTTAAAGCAAAGCCACAGTTCTTCAACGCTACGATTACCTGCATTGAAATGATCATATTCAAAGGCCAGAACATCCATTATAGATTCATCATGTGGTTTTGAAAAATTGGGAAATCTCTTCACCATCCTCTGCTGACTAAGTGCAACTCCCTTCAGTTCCAGTACCACAGCCTTGTGATCCGATATGCCATTTGTGCCGCTGCACAACATGCTTTCTTTTATATTGACACTCACAAGATATATATCTAGGATAGATTTCGTCCACTGATCTATTCTGGTATGATCGGTAACTATTTGCGTCAAATCATATTGAAACATGATATCGGTTATTTCAGTATCCGCAGCTTGACATGGGTCTGATGAAAACGTTTCCCAATTCATATTTGGCATATTAAAATCTCCCGCTATGATTAATTTATCTTCGGTTTTTATGTGACAATGAAGGTAATCCTTAAGCTTTGCGATAACATCAAGGGAAGCATTTGGTGGCCTGTAAACAACACCAAGAAGATATCTAATCTTGCCAATATACACTTTACAGAAGATGCTTTCTATGTGTTGAACGTCTGGCATTTTTACAACACGTGTTTTATTCCTAAAAGAATAGCAACGCCCCCTCCCCTCCCATCTCGATCCTTGCGGAACACTCTGTAATTTTTTGGTACAAACTCACTATCAAAAACATCATCTCGTACCCATGTCTCAGTTAGTAATACAATATCTGGGTCATGTGCTACAAGCAAACCTTCCAATTTCTCAGCCTTATTAACAATACTGCGGCAATTTACATTTAGCACCACTAAACATCGTTCGTCTAGTTTCCCCGAACCTTAATTTGGTTGGATAACTTATATCTTTTATTCTTATTATCATCCCAACAAAAAAAGTTTCCATCAATGCTTATTTTGTCAAAAACTAACTCCACTTTAGATCCACTTGCGCGCTCGCGCGATGAACTTTGCCACAACTTTGCTCTGATATCACGAACACGAACGGAAAAGTCTTCACTTATCGACAGCTCGGTGCCCTTCAGCTTGGAACACCTCTGTAGAATAGCTATCTTCTCTCGGTAATCGAGTATTTTTATAATTACTGGGCGTTCTTTGCCATTCTTTTTTCCCAATCTGTGACATCTTTCTATGCAACTGACATTCACTCCCAGCTTTCCTTCAAATAAGTCCTTTTTTATTATTTCAGGAAGGTCAGCAGTCGTTTCATTAACTTCTTCCCCCAGGCCAAAAACTATCAAGTTATTTCGTCGACTTCTCTAACTCGTCAATTTTTTTGACCGCGAATTCGAAGTCTTTCTCAAGCTGTGTTGCTCTTTGCTTTAAGTCGTTTACATCTGTTTTCAGTTCAATCAAAGGTTTTGTCTGCATTTCGACGGAACTCATCCTTTCAGTCAAGCTAGCAATGCCTTTTCCGATTTTTTTTTGTTTTGATGAGACACTGTTCATCATATCAGTCATGTGTTTTTGTCCTGAAAGAAGCTGCTGCACTATTTCTCTATCTGAAGGGCCAGGGTTCGCTTCAATATCCCTGCAAACTAACAAATCCACACCAAAAGCACAAATACATCAAATAAGCTACCAAGTGGGCATTGTAGCAACACTAAAAAGCGGTTATCACTGCGGTAACATGGCGCAGGCAAGTAGGAACTAACCTGCACCACAAAGACAAATGGTTTGGTGAGCATTTCGCCCAGTGTGCTGCTGCCTGTCCCACTGAAGTTCGACGGAGGTACGTAGCTTCTTATAGCCATTGGAAGGTCCGAGGCCGCTGACGTCACCGATGTTGGCGCATGCGTCGGAGTTAAGTCCAGTGCTTTCGTTTTTTGGCTTTCCAAGGCACGAATACCGCCCGTTGTGTGTTTTTGTTAGTTTTTGTTATTTGCCTGGTGCTTTTAACTTTTATTGGATTTAGCTTTTGTTGATTTCATGCTTCGTTTTTTGTTGTTTTTGACTCTGCTTTTGCTACGATTAAATTGACTGTGCTTTTGCTACGTATTCCATGACTGTGCTATTACTATGACCTGCGAACACTGCAGTTAAAGATTGTGCGCACTGGGTTTATATAACTGACCTACTCTTAGATTATTGAAAGCACGTGTGCCGGTTGCAATTTCTATTAGTTTTTGTGTCATGATGGTTGGATGTGGTGAAGGCGATAGCGGGAAGGCCTTGTTACATTGCGCCCTGTATAAATTAGAGCCTTTCTCTGCTGAATAAACAATTGGTAGTCCAGCCTCTATCCTGTCTTCGTCATTTTCTGTGTGCGTCCGTTTTGTTTGTTTTTTCTAAACTGCAATGCACCAACTAGCCCAAAAGCGTGTCTTACTAAAATGAACAATGCTGTAGTTAATTACATGGAGGTTTCGAACCCCAAACTTTTGAGCCAGGTTCATGGCAATGCTAAGAGAAGTTCAATAATTCAGCATCAAATAAACTAGAATTGGATAAAAGGTTTCGTGCGATCTGCTGGCAATAAGAGAATGAAATTCTTTATGTAAAATGATTCGCTTGCATCAAGGCAGGACGGCATGTGGTGAATCATCATGTCGCAATGAGAGGTGCAAAAGAACGACTATGTTATGAATTCATCTAGTGAAAGTGCAGTGCTTGTGGTGTACATGTGCCTTGTGCATGATGCCGAACATAGAAAAAGTAATAAATGAAATTTAGTAAAACGATTTGCCGAAATTCTTTCACCACTGACTACAAGTTTTCCTCTACGGAACGAAACAGTTTGTGACCTTTGAGCCCAACAAAAGTCTTACATGAGTTATCATCACAGCAAGGCTTGCACATTAGCATGGTGCTCAACAGACCTTTGGACACCGCCCCCCCCCCCCTAAAATGTTTTAATAATGACTCAGAAATGCAAACACAGGTAAATTTTCCTTTTCAATTCTCACATCATGTGGTTGCTGTGGCTTCAGGAGGCACACTCGGAAGGCTCTCGCTGGAGTCAAACTCCATCAGCGTTTCGAGCAGCCGATAGGTTCCCTCAGCAATTGCAGTGTACTTGCAGTGCAGTGTACATTTACGTGGAAGAAACGTGGCTGTCTAGATGGCGCGCTGGACATAAATTTATGAGATGACTGCCTTCACACGTGGGCTTCTTGGTATTCTGTGTTGTTTTTTCTTTCGCTCATATATGTATGTGCTTTTGGAATTGACGCGCAGCTTAACCGCTTATGTGTCGTCTTTTCTCTGTCGGCCGTGTCGCGCTTGCCGAGAAGATGTATCCTTACGAAGTGGCCCGATTTAATTCCTTATTATCAAAGCAACAAACACAGAATCTCGTCAGAGATTGCATCGGTGCAAGACTCGAAGCGACCACGCGCTGCAGAATGCCCAGCCGCTCTGTGCACTCAGCGGATATGTACCGAAAGTGCTTGTCACATATATAGGGGAGAAAAATAGCGCGACACAAATAAGTCCATTTGCAGCGCTGGCGAAGCAAGAAAAAAACATGTGATGCTGTGAAGTGCTTCGAGGTGGTCAGCTGGCTAGAATGGGGTTAGGTGTACAGCTGCTGCTCCTTGCTCATGCCCGTGCAGGAGGCCCTTGCATTGGTCGCCGTAAATGCGAGCGTAGAAATTTTCTGCGGCGGGGCGTCTCCTAGCTCTGTGGGGTTCTGCACCGGCAAGTCGCGTATTTTTCTTTTGTCTGTACCCAAGCGAGCGTGAAGAATAATATTCCTATTTGACATGCCTTAACTCCTACAATATCCCAGGTACTAACTTATCACGCCCTTTAAACGCGCCGAACTGGCTGGAAAAGAAGGCCGGACTACGACAGACATAATTCACCATATACGTATCGTTTTATTTTGAGTGTACCAGGTTTAGCTTCCTCTGTGTGGAAGTGTAATAATTGGCATATGTACTGTCAGCTTTGATTGGCACGTTTCTCTTACGTGATGGTACGTTCAGTCGTCTTCACTGGGTCGACAAAAGGGACCAATGCCGTCTAGGCTGTGCTGTTGGTTGACCGCTCTGGTAGGGAATATATATGGACTACTGGGAAGGCTGTGCCACAGCGCAATACTCCAGTATTCCTGCATTATCCTAGAGATACTTTTACATGTCCTTGTGTACCAAGGTACATTTGAAATGTGTATTTATGTCTCAGCAGTATAATACTCTTACGATGCAGCCACTGCATTGAGCGACTGTCGCAGACATCTGTATCTTGTAACATTGTTTGTCGCAAGCAAGCCAACGTCTAGGTAAGGGAAAGGAGAATGCTTTTCTTTATACTAGGCTTGCGCCTGCTTGAAAACGCTGGGCGTCCGGCGTCAGCGCATGGTAGAGCGTATACTTATCTTGGTCCGTGCACAGACACGCGCATATACCGCCGTCCAGCACCATGTCGACCACCGGCACGGTTGGTGCCGGTGTTGCCTACAAGACCTGTAAGCCCACATTCAATACGTAACTGTTAAATTTGCACAGAGACGTCGATGCCACCCGTGACCCATTACTTAATACCATACAATTCAGCACAGGCTGTGTTCTCGCTGAGTCCGTCGCGTGACACTAATTCCCGCAATGCGTCGGTTCTGTGGGATTTTTTATTTATTATACTCTTACTTTATCTTCGGAGGGGAATTACTCACAAAACATAGAAAGAATCAGAACGACTCCTGAACCCTTCGGAACTACTTCGAGTCCTTTGTTTTAAGCCGCTACTATGCAGCACCACATGAACCACGTCGGATCGGCTTACCAAAAACCAGCACCAAAGCTCAAGAAAAGTTTTGCATGTGGTAGGTTCACAGCTCCGAGTGCTGAAGGAGCCCTGGATTTCTACCATGAGCCGTATAAGGTAAGGAACTTTCGTGTACGAAGGCGCATAAGCGGCCGTGGAACTGCAGTTTGCAACAAAGACTTCTAAAGTAAAATAAATAAACTGCTGCATTGAAGTCCAACTTGGATAAAACACTCTAGTTGTAGTGGGATAACAAAGGCGATAACAATTATGTTAGCTAAGACGCAGTATTAAAGAAGGATATCGCAGAGAACACCAAGTGAGTCATACTTCAAAGCACATCCCGTTCGACCCATTGTGCTTCTTAGTGCCATTCACAATGCGAGCCAAAGTAGTATTCAACAGATCTAGACTCAAGGTATCCTGAGCCACTTAACCAAGAATGGTGCAAATTGATTTCAATAACTAGTCACTTAAAGGACTCTTCCGCGAGCCGGCGATCACTCAAGCCTCATTTCAGAGTTCATGACACCTGGAAACCAACTACATGTATTGAGTGAATCGAGCCCAAGTTTAGAACATATATCAGCGTTCAAGAGGCATATGGTAAAATTATTGTCCAGCAAATTCTGGCGAAAGCAAGAGTCCACCCCTTAAAATGTCTTATGGTGTCATGACTAGAAATGGTTGCAGCTGCCCTCGGAGCCAGGTTATCCGCATCCGTAAGAGACACACGGTCCCAGAACACTCCACATTACTGTTATACCGATTCCAGTATCTCCTTGCTGAATTCAATCCACATGCAGTAGACGGAAAGCATTCGTTAGAAACACTCGTAGCAATTCACTTTGACATGAATCCATCACATTGGAGACACTCTACTGAATATACCAGCCAGGCAAGTCTGGTGAACCAAGGAATGTCTGCCCGCACGTTAAGAAAAAGGCAATAGTGGAGGTATAGGCCCGACTGGCTCGCCGATCCCCCAGAAACATGGCCAAAGAGCGTATAGGGCAGCGCTAATAGGAACCGCTTGAAGAGGAACTGCTAATAGGTACAGCTTGAAGAGAAAAGCCCGGCGGCGAGGTCTCTGGTGTTCGAGTGCACAATTTTGGTGCCCATTTGGACCCAAGCAGGTGCAGTCACTGAAAAAAAAAAGCTTTTACGATTACCTCATGGGTCACGAGATTTGTCCAGAATTGTCGAATATCAAATTTTTGTTAATATTTAATGGCATTCCGCCATTGTGTGGGGCGTCGTCGTGGCACACCCGATGTTACACGTGTATTCAGACAATGCTCTAACATTTCAATTAGCCAGTAGCAAACTTAATTATATGTACCAGATTCTTCGAGACACAGGAATGCACAACTTTTGCGCGACAAGCCATATTACGTAGAGAATAAAGGCAGATTGTGCTTCCTGGTGGCAAGGAATTTTGGAGCGGATGACCTGGGCGGTGAGTGATTGCTTTAAGAGAAGGGTAAAAAAATGTACCCTGAACATCGAACGTATGAGCATGTTTAGCGGCAATCAAAGCGATCGTAAATTTTAGGCATTCGAGTTTTTACTCCTCCTCACAATTTAGCACCCCCCGGACTCACTGCCCTTCCTTACCCTGAAGCTGCTGAAACGTCAAGGCATCGCAACGATACACTACACTACGGGTCCCGGCAACGCAGGTGACATTTTGGGACCGCTAGTACAATGACTACCTCTTGACTCTTACAAGTGCACACTGCAGGAAAGACGCAATGAAAAAAAGCTATTTCAACGTTGATTGCATAAAACTTGTGCGTGACGACAAAGTGGCGAAAAGATCGGAAAATGGGCACGATTTTTAAAGTATATGATTGTACGGAGCCACTGATGCAAACATTAGAGCCTGCCGGATGCGGTTAAAAAAATGATATTATTATGCCCATTCAGCTTCCATCGCCGCTAGAAATAGACGAATGAAAGAACATAAAAGTGCTTCCTTGAATTACACTTATTCACTAAACAACCGCGCCAGTTCGCCGTTCAGAATGAAAGAACATAAAAGTGCTTCTTTGAAATATACTTACTCACTAAACTACCGCGCCAGTTCGCCGTTCAATCATCTCCTGCATCCTTCAATACAGCAATTCGTAGAAAGAAGTGACGTAGTCATACAGCAGTCGAATGCAGCCCTACTCGTCCAAAATGGTTTTCTTTGTCGGGCAGCAGTCTCTGCCTTAGAAGCCACCCTCCTGCTCAAATATCTCATCATCAGGCCTCAAAAATTCCAAGCTGTGTTTCGGACTGGGCTCCACGGTTGGCCACTCATACATTGCTGATATAATCTTGGACGCACCTGGTTGAGTGCACCAACGAGCCCTGTTGCTGAAGCCAAGAGAATGCCGTGAGGGAATGGCCCGAGCACGTAAGGTAGCAGTGTATATTGTGAGATGTACATGCAGCATGTAAAACAAAAAGTTAAATGCGCGAGCACAAAATAATTGAACCCTGTCGGTAGATAGCTCGGTAGAATACTGAAGTTAAATAAATGCAGCACCATCGGGTTCCGTACACTGGCTTTACGTATAGCCCGGGTGTCGTCTGTATTCGAGGTGACAGCCTGTGAAACATTTAACGGACATGATGTCGAAGAGTTTGTAAGAGCAGCATGTTGACAGGCAGGTAATGGTGCATAAATAGATTACTGTCAAGCAGTACACGGACACGAAAAATTAGTGTGTTGACTGGACAAGGTATATGGTAAACTACAGCAGTTATTTCAGCATTCATAACCATCGTCATCATCATCATGAGCTTATATTATGTCCGCTGCAGGAAAAACGCCTCTCGCAGTTCTCGCCATCGTTGCCTGTCCTACGCGAGCTGATGCCATCGGACGCCCGCGAACTCTCTAATTTCGTCCCCCCAGTTAGTCTGAAGCCTACGGCTGCGCTTACCCTCTATCCATTCCGTCGTTCTAACGGTCCATCCTTTATCTAGCCTTGTCATTACATGGCCTGGCCATGTCCATTTTTAACACGAAAGTGTTTTATGCCGGAGTGAACCAAGACATCAGTGATACACTTCCTCTAATGGAAGTGGATCTTTCAAAATATGAACTTGCATTCACACTCAAAACAATATCGTTCGTTATGTCGGCAGCCTGAGTCTGTTCTCTAACAGGGGCTGAATGTAGATCGATTTGCAAACAATAAAGTTGAAAACAAATAATATCGTTGATTATGTCAGTGATCTCCATCTGTTATCTAAGCAAGGTAAAAAGTACATCGATTTGCTAACTAGACAGTTGAATTTTCATTTACGGACATTGTACAAATGGCGCAATAAAACCGACTTCATCAAGAATAGTGCCACCTAATTAAATTTTGGCAGCTTACCGACACATTTCGGACCGCCAAATTTTTTCCTGGACGTTACACTGTGTGCAATATGACTCTTCATCGGTGAACACAACCGTGCGCCATTTGTCGGGGCTCCATGACTTGGACGTGGATGTAAGCTGGAATTTAGCCGTTCTCTGGGATCTTTCAAACAAAGTAATTTGGGGCATAACCCTGCTGAGAATGCCGGTTGATGGAGCCTTAGTCGTATTGTCCGTAGGCTTTCGTTTGTCATACCGAAATCGCCCCTGATATTCTTCGCATATAAAAAGGTGCTGATGGGGGCACAATCATTAGGTCTTTCTCGTGTGCTGCAACGGGGCGACCACGTGGAGCGTCTTTGATGGGGCCTTCTTCAAGGTACGCCTTCAAACGTGGCTCACTGTTTTCATTGGATGTCCTGTTGCACTACAAATAGCTCTAAGGGACTTTGATGAACAGAGCCTTAAAAACGATGGAGAACATCGAATGTGGCTGTAACAAACCTTTCGAGAAGTTGAATAGTTTTCGTGAGGACGGCAGGTGTGCTCGGCGCTCTTGCCTGGTGAGTCTTGGAGCCATTGCCAGAAAGATTGTCACATTTCAATCCAGTCGCATTTCGCATTTAGCATTCCATGCGCCCATCGTCCTTCACGGGCCACTTACCGCAACGCAGGTGAATTCAAGCAGTAGTTTATGTTAAATTATGCGTGGGTATCAAGGTACGGCGTACCGGCACACGTCCAGGCGTCCAGCGAAGTACATTTTGCCGCAGGATAGGGGAATCTCGTGACGTGTTCCCTTTGTGCTAGATACTATGAGCGTGAAGACTATGCAAGCTGTTCAGAGAGGTTATCTGCAGCATTTGAATTCAATCGTTCAAGAGAGCAAGCAGGATTAAGCAAAGAATACTCCAGAGTATGCCACTTTCATGTGGTCAATCAAGCTATCAAGAAATCCGCTGAGTACAACAAACCCCTCTATATGGCTTTAAGAGACTACGAAAAAGCATTTGGCACAGTAGAGATACTATCAGTTCTCAAGGCATCGAGCCGTAAAAGAATATGTGATGGCTACGAAAATAATATAGCCAAATCTACAAATATTCTTTAGCTACCCTACATACTACCCTAGGCGGGCGCCGCCGAGATGAACGGACACGTGTGAACAGACACGTTCGTATCGGCTCTGTCTTTTTCGAATGTTTCCGCGGTTGTTTTGTGTCTTTGTGGTGAAAGCTTGACATCATCGTATCCGCGAAGACAAGAGGAGTCGGAGGATACCTGACCTTGAGGTGGGCCACCCTTTCTATGGAGTTTTTCCACATTTATACGCACGTCACGTAGGTGGACAGCTAGCGTCTGCTAGACGTAGCGCGGTGGGACGCCCGCGTTCGTCAAGGCAGCGATGCATGTCTAAGGGCAAGAGCTCCTGCCAAATGACTTTAATGAAGATCTGGGATGGCGGACAGTGTCCAGCCGAAGATCTAGAGCTTTGACGTAGCCTGGATTGGGCGATGGTGGCTAACGAAGCGAGATACCTGACCGAAAAGGCGCAGGTGAACGCCGAGCCTTGATAATCAAGAATCGCATTGTGAAGGCGTCCCACATGCCACCAATGCCAGAAGAACATATCAAAATAGTCATTCGCCCACGGGGTGGGCTGAATTTGGAGGACGTTAGCCCTATAACGGTGGGCAGTGCTGTTGTCGACGCGGCAGGCCTCAGTACTGAATAGACTAAGGAGGCTATTATCTGCCCTAACTTTAAGCAAAACATCTTGGTGACCAGTACGCCAGAAAGGAGCAATGCTGAACGCTATGTGCGACTCAAGTCCATCAGGGTGGCGGACAAGGATTTTGAAGTCAGTGCATACGAAACGGCCCCACACACTACGTGTAAAGGGGTGATTCGCAACGTGGACATCACGGATGGCCCTGCGACAATTGAGTGCAACATCGTTAACGATCGCAATCCACTGGCTATGGCTGCCAAGAGAATCAAGAATACACGGTCGGTTATCGTAGTTTTCGACGGGTTAAGGGTGACCAATTTTGTCAGATATGGGCCAACGCTGGTGCGATGTTTCCTGTATCGCAAGCAGGTGGATATATGTTATGTGTGTGGCAAACTTGGACATCGAGCAGATGTGTGTCCAGCACCCGACTGTTTAGAATGCCGAGGATGCGGGGCTCTGAACCCTGAAAAGGATCGTAACTGCGTGCCTTGTTGCAAGCTCTGTGGCGGCCGACACCTGACGGCGGACAAACAATGCAGACAACGGTACCAGCTTCCCTACCTAGTGCGTGTTCGGCGACAAGAAAGAGCAAGGGCGGAGATAGCGGTGGAACAAGAGGCAGCCGAAGCAGCGCAGCTGGCTCACCAACACTTTAAGGGGCGTTCGCGCTCTCGAAGACGTTCAAGATCGAGGCAGCGGCCGGCGACTGGGACTACTGAGACCAAAAGCCAGTCCGTTTCTAGGGAGGCGCATGTGCGCTTTCCTGCAGCTGGTGGAGGTGGCGGTGCAGCTGGAGGCCATACTACCTGGGCTGACAAGACCAAGGGTTTCACCATCGCCGACCGGGCGCGTGAGCAGCGCCAGGAGCATGTGACTAATAATAAGGATAAGGACAGGATAGCGCAGTTGAAGAGAGAGAATCATAGCCTAAAAGCAGCCATTGAAGGGCTTACAAAAGATATAGCGGAACTTAGGAGCGCCTTACCGTCCGGCAACAGCGATAGCTTAAGGCAGGGTAGGAAACATGATGACCCGGTTGAGGTACCTCAGTCTGTGGAGGTAGCAGAACAGAACATGGCTGACGAGGAGACGCCGGCTCCGAAAAAACGGGCCCTCTCCTCTAAAGTACGGGCTCAGGGTAAGGTTTGTTCGGAGCTTAAAGAAATGATGTTGACATTGCAAGGAAGTGTAAATGAGGTCATTACTAGATTGGAGCAGATAGAAGAGCGGGAAATGAACACGGTTCAGAGATTAGGCAAAATTGAGGTATATCTAAACGAGACGGTGGTCCCTGTTATCGAGCGGGAGTGCTCTCAGCGACTGGTCCAGCCGGGTAAGTCGCGAGTGGAGCTAAGCTCAATATAAGTACAGCGAATTTACATGGTCAAGATGGCTCTAATGAATAGTCCATTTCAGGTACGTAGCCAGGATCATCATCATGATCATGAGCATCATTTATTCACCCTTAGAGGCCCTTTTCAGGGTATTACATAACAAATGGGGGCTACAACAGCGTCAATATCAGCATGGTCATTATTATACAATGCTTAAAAAAACATGCCCGGGAATATAGAAGGTGCTTAATTATTAGACGAGAAAGAGAACAGAGTGCAATGCAGCCCAAGAGGCGAGTTAATCCGAGATGGAAAGGAAGTTTTTTGACACTATACAGTAAAGCTAGTGCGTGTGCACGAGAAATAATACTGTCTAACCAAGTAATCTGGACGAAGAAGGGCCATACAGAGTCAGTGACGGAAAAAGGAGCGACAAAAATAAAGCAAAGCATAGGAATCTCGCGCCCACCTACGGATTTGCAGAAAATAAGAAGATTATTTGTCGGAGGCTTTCTTTACCCAATTTCTCACATTTTGCCTCAATTACAGGCATGCGAGAAGAACGTGAGCCACTTTATGAGAGCAATTCTTAAAAGAAAAGAACAGACATATTCGCGAAAACAATTTCTTTAACCACAAAAAAAAACACGAATGCTTTCGTGACACAAAAGATGCAGAACGCTAACATTTGTTTTAGGAAGCAATATCAAAGAATGGCATTGCGAGTGGTTTTACAATATAGTAAAAGTCAATGCAAAAGAGAAAGAAACGACCATGCAGCTTGGCCGAAAAGAATGGTTCACCCTGCCAATTTCATGCGTCGCGGTTTCTCTATAAACACAGTGAAAATTTCGTCGACACTGACTTGCATCCGGTTAATTGGCATAAGAGCCAGGCCATGAAGCCGCTGTGCAGCTGTTCGGTTCCTCAAATGTATTTTTACTCTTTCAGTGTCGAGAAGCTGCGTTCTGCAGCAGCTGTGCTCGCTGGGATTGTCGCCAATATCTTGAGTGTGTGAAAGTTCGGCAAGAGGGCTTTGTTGCATTCAGGTAAAGCGCCCGTCATAGAGCGGGGAAGTTCCTCCTCTTGCATGGATTGCCATTTAGTTTCCAGATTTCCCATTCACCTTTTAGCGTAACGATATGCGCTATTGTCATATCTCTGAAGTAAAAAATGAAAGGCCTTGAAGGCGTGCTTTGGCAACACAAATTACAAACATTGCAATGTTTTCCGATGGTTCGCAAAGCGGCGTTTCAGGGAAGCATTCAGGTCATCTATCTGTGGAATGAACGTGGCTTACAGTACCCTTCCGCAGAATTACAAGCGATCCTGGTTACCTTGTTTGTTTATACCCTTTTTACTCCTTCCGCCACGCGGACGCCTGCCCCCACGACACAGGCGGCGGAAAAAGGGTGGTGAGGTTCGCAGAGGTGCCAGGGGGATTGAACGGGTTAATGTGTCGTCGAAGCCATTGCTTTCCATAGAAAAGTCCCCTTTTCCAAGCTTTCAGTTAGCTTCCGCCGTCTGGTCATCGAAAAAAACTCTGCGTCTGCGGCAATGCAGAGCCGTACGCGTGCGTGCTCCCACGCGCCGCAGCTATCAGATAAAGCACCTGAATGCCCCCTAAGTTGCCGCCCCTACGCGACGGTATAAATGACGCCCGCAGCATGTTGCCTGCTAGATCTGCAGCAATAAAGACACCGCTCCTCTCGTTAAGAAAGACATTTCCCCAGGGAATCCACCGGTGGTGTCAACGCTATCCTTTTCGGTATGTCCTGTCATTCTTTGCACTGTTCCTTGAAGCAATCCAACTACCGAGCGCCCTGACCGTAGATGAGTATCCTCGTTTCGTACAATATAGCCATGGTCGCTTTTGCCCAGAAAACCCGACACAACCAACCAACCACCTTCCTAAACATAACTGTGCGACTTAGAAAATTCGCATGAAGTACGGGCAGATAACGTCGTTTTCTTTGGTTTCAAAGCCGTATGGCAACATTTTGTTCGTCCTGGTAATTTTGTTACGAACAAGCTTGTCTTACATATATTAAAATGTCCCGCGTTGCGAAGTTTTCTTTCTTTTTCCGCCATCACAAAGCAGTAACTGTTTCTGATAATTGGTTTCAGTTGGTATGACCGTTGTGTCAGGAAGATTGATACGGTGGTCGTTATCTTGGGAATGTTCGACTATCGGGTTGCGATCTGTTGCAAAATTGCAGAGGTCATTCCTGTGCTGTCGAAATGTTTCTTTAAGGTTTTTCGTTTCGCCGATGTAGCTCGCATCGCATTTTTTATACAGTGCCTTGGGCTCTCTCCTTCGGTGAACGGCCTTTGGCAATATGTAGAGAACATGTGTTCGTAGGCTTGTGAGTCACACGGATGCCTTCTTTTCTGAGAATACGGCCGATGGTTTCGCTAACGCCTCAGACATTGGAGAGGGCGGTATTTATGCTGTGGTGTTGATTCAGGAGCCGGACGCTGAATTCTCGACAAGCGAAGCCGTGCTTTTGGAATTGAAGTGCTTTCGGAATAAAGGTTCTTGGGTAGCTGTTTTTAGTGAGTTCCTCGACTATCGTTTGTTTTTCATTTGTTTAAATGCGCACGTCGCTGCTTCTACTTGTGCCTCTATACCCCTGCAATAATGGGTGACTTGACAAATTTCGGGGGTGGGGGGGGCAGGGGGGCCTGGGCCCCCCCTTGTCTACGTGCCTGGTCCATTTAGTATTTGGCAGTGGAATTGTAGGGGGTACAATCATAAGAAGGCTACCCTGCAACAGTTTGTTACAACGCATGACACGAAACCTCAGGTTATTATGTTACAGAAAACACTGACGTCTAGCGTGAGCTTAACGAGTTTCACAGCGGAGGTTAAGGATAATGGGCGGGCAGAGGACTCGAAACTCTCAGCAATAGGAGGTTGGCGTATTTTAGGCATGATCTTCACATGGCGGATTCCAGAATTGAGTATATTATGGTGGAGATAATTTTGGGTCGGCAAGGGGCACGTCACAGGAGCGTCTACCTTCTTAACCTGTACAGTAGCCCCTGGGACAAAAAGCAGGGCTTCAAATCTCTCTTGACCAAGGCAGCTAATCTGGCTAAAGATGCACCTTTGCTCATTCGAGGTGATTTTAACGCACCTCATTATGAGTGGAAGTATGTATACAGCACTATTAAGGGGGAGAGACTATGGCAGCAGGCACTCGACCTAAATTAATCTCTTATTATGCATCTTTCGTATCCCACAAGATGCGGCACGTCGGCATGTAGAGATTCTACACCGGATCTCACTTTTGTTCGGGGGGTGAAGGAATCGACGTGGTCCAATTCTAATATTGATTTTGGTAGCGACCATTACATACTGATGATTACATTAGCTGTGGCTAATAAAAAGGAGCGCAAATTTAGGGTCGTTGATTGGGATGCATTTAGGACACGAAGAGCACAGAGAATCGGTGATGAGGAGAGAGAGAGGTGACCCTGGAACAGTGGACTGGTCAAACTAAAAGTGACGTTGAGGCGACTACTAAGGAGGTTAAGACAGATATTGACAGTGAGCAAATGGATAGTCGCCTAGCGCATTTATTGGAAGCAAAGCAGTCAATGATAATGAGATGAAAAGGTCACAGGTTGAACAGAAGGCTTAGAAAGTGTATAGCCATGGTTAATCGGGAGACTGAAGACCATTGTCGTGTATTGTCTAAGCAGCAGTGGGATGAACTGTGTAATTCTATTGACGGTCGCATTAAAAGGGGAGGTGTCTGGAGTTTGCCCAAACATTTACTGGACCAGACAAAAGCTAAATCTAATCAGAGGACGGTGATAGGCAAGTTAGTTCATCAATCGTGTCGGGAAGCCACAGAGGAAAAGTTGCTGAAGGATTTGGCTGAGGGATACCTTCCATTAGAGACCTCACAGGACACGTGTAATGTGTTGGTTTATAGCGGGAATGAGAAAAAAGTTATGGATGAGGAATTTACTGAAAATGATGTAAGGGTGGCGCTGCAAGACCTTAATGGTCGGTCGGCACTAGGGCCGGACGGCATCACGAATAAGATGTTAATCAATTTAGACGAAGGGTCTATTGCGTTCCTTACGAGGGAGGTAAACAAGCGATGGAAGGAAGGCTCTTTCCCTGAAGAGTGGAAACTTGCGACTACTGTTCTTATACCCAAACCTGAAAAGGCCGTAGGGATCGACAATCTCAGACCCATTTCCCTGACATCGTGTTTGGGGAAAGTCGCTGAGCACGTCATTTTAAATAGGCTAACGCGTTGTGTTAAGGGTAATGGGGTCCTCTCGCATTCTATGATAGGATTTCGGCCCGGCCTCTCAACTCAGGATGCTATGATAAAGATTAACCATCAGCTACTCGATGGGCCGACAAGAGATGGTACGGTACCACTTGGACTTGATGTCGAAAAAGCTTTCGATAATATCCATCATTCTTACATTCTACAGGTGCTATCGGACTTCAATCTGGGGCAGCGGCTTTTTATTTTGTCAAGGCCTTCCTTATGGATAGAAGGACATGTCTTAGGTTTGGGGAGCTCAAGCGGGAAGTTTTTAGATTGGGTTGTCGAGGTACGCCGCAGGGATCCGTACACTCGCCTATGTTATTCAATATGGCGATGTCGAAGTTGGCTAATGCACTGGACACTGTCCAGGGTATTGGCTATACTATCTACGCGGACGACATTACTATATGGAGTGCCGGTGGTAGTGACGGAGAGCTTGAGGCTAGATTGCAGGAGATGGTAACGCTTACGCAAGAATGCTTGGATCTTATGGGTCTCAAGTGCTCCAGTAAAAAGTCGGAGATGTTGATCTTCAAGACTAGGAAGCTAGGTCGTAGGCCGAAGAACTGGGTACCAGAAGTTGCGCCTTGCATTACACTCCATGCCAGGGATGGGTCGCTGATACTCAAAGTTGAAGCCATCAGGGTCTTGGGTTTGATAAATGAAGCAACCGGATCGAACAATAGAACCATCCAGCGTATTACCAAAAAGACGGAGGAAGCAGTAAAACTTATCAGACGGATCTCTAATAGGCATAGGGGTTTAGGAGAAGAACGTGCAACGAGGTTAGTTCATGCATCCGTTATGTGTCATTTCTCGTATGTCGCAGCTAGGCTATATTGGAACAGGGGGGAGAAAGCTTAGCTGGATGCTTCAATCAGAAAAGCCCTTAAGGCAGCACTTGGTCTACCTGCGAGCACTTCAAACGATATGTTGCTCCGACTGGGTTTGCATAATACTCCAGATGAAATTGCCGAGGCTCAGCGTACAGCACAGAGAGAGCGGTTGCCAGGTACACCAGCGGGTAGGCATATATTGAAGTCAATAGGAGATTCGGTGGCTGAGTCACATGATTGGACGCGGCTACACGAGTTGAACGTGAGCCTAAGGGCCAACATTATTGTGCGTCCGTTTCCACGGAATGTGCACCCTGTGCACTATGTAGGGAGGCGGATGGTGAGAGCTAGGGCTTTGTCACGAGAGGCCGAGGATCAGGAGGAGGAGTCAGTGTTTGTTGACACGGCATGGATTAATGGGAAAGATGCCTATTCAGTGGAGGTCGTAGATGGCAAAGGGAGTGTTCGAAATGCCGCTTCTGTTTACACAAAGGATCCGGGGGTAGCTGAGCAGGTGACTATTGCTCTAGTACTAATTGATTCACACAGGGTTTCAGTGTTTAGTGACTCACGATCTGCGATTAAAGCTTTCTCGAGGGGACTTGTTGCGGAACAAGACTACTGCAGGGCTGGGATATCACTTCGCATAGTTACTTGGTTCCCGGCCTACATGGGGTCAGTGGAGGGAGCCCCGCGTAACCTCAACGAGGTGGCGCACAGGGAGGCACGACGATTAGTGTGCCGTGCGCTCCCTGAGGGGGCTGGATCTCTCGTTCCCGAGTTCAGGGACCAGCTGTTAACCTACAACGAGATCACAAAGCACTATTATTTAGGGCGCAGAGCAGTCCCCGTGCCACATTGTAAATTAAACAGGCCACACGCGGTTACATTAAGACTTCTGCTGACACGGACGTGCCCTAAGCCGGTCATCATGAATAAAATTAATACCGACTGCGGAGTTTCAGTCTACTGTAGCAAGTGTGGGGGTTTCCTCGATTGAGACCACATGCTCTGGCGCTACTCGGCGTCGGCCGGTTATAGTTCTCATGGTGAAGAGTGGTGGCAGCGGATGCTTCACAGTGAATTGCTGACGGACCAACTCAGGGCTGTCGACAGGGCCCGTGTGGTGGCAGAGGAGCTCGGCCTCTCTGTCCCGACTTGGAGCGGTCCGCATCAGTCCCACAGCCTGATCCCTCAGGACCTAATAAAGTTTTTCAAGTTTTTCCTACCATACCATACCCTACATACTCCTTCCATAACAAATGCAGAAAAATTGGAAATACGTGAACGTGTCAGGCAAGGAGATACCGTTCTCACAATCATTGAGTGTTTGGAACAGATCTCCAAAACGTTGAGGCACCTGGGCGGAATAAATATCGCCACCCCTCCAGAGCCAGTTGCTCGAACTCTCAGGATAAGCTACATCGCCTACGGCAACGCAGTTTCAAGACCTCCTTCCTATAAATTGCTGCGAATATTCTTGCAGCTCCAACCATGATCTGGTTCGTCGCGTTTCTCTGTGGCATCCGAAAATCAGTCAATATAAACGGCACAAATTTTTCCTCAGTCCTCTTTCCGTTAGCGCTGTTAACATTGGCGGCCATGCCTTTGAGCGGCATAAACAAGCGCTATTTGTTTCTGTCACCGGTATTCTGCCGCCTGAGCTAAGTTATCCTAGCAGCAGCTATTACACGGACGACTATCGTGGCCTTCGTCCTGTTAGCTACGGACAATGAATGAGGGCATCGTATTTGATGGCAACGACTAATGCTGCGACTAGGCAGTGCACAACGCTAATCCCTGCCCTTAATAGGAGCCATAACGCGCAACTTGACAAAAGCAAAAGAATATATTATTAACTTTTGTCGATATTAACCGTAGGAGACACACGTTTTCTGATTAAAAAATAATTTTTCAGAGCAATATTTCCTAAATTTCAAAAATGTACTTCAAAATAATATTTCTTTCAAAATATTATTTCAAAATATTATTTCTTAACGACTGCGCACAGGCTAGTAAGTCGTGTTTACGCGGCACCATCCAAGTGCTCAGCGTCAACCGCTGAGTATGTGACCCGCGCTTGCTGATTGCAAATACAAAGAGTAACGACTGCTGTTAGCCCCATTGTTGAGACACTCGCAAGCAGCATGCATCAAACCGAAAGCCCGCAGCTGCTGGGCAACAAAAATGCGCATGTGTCTGTAAACCAAAAGCATTCACAAGACAATATAGGTGGTTTCCCTTCTAATTTATCTGTAGCTGAGAATCTGTAGGAAAGGTCTAAGGCCGCCTGCAATGAAAAACCCTTGATTGCTGGTAACACAGCGACTGAATTCGCTGGTCGCTCTTCGCTGATGATTGCCCGAACGCCAGCGCCATGAAAATGGTGAAATATGCGATCGCTGCGGTTTTTTTTTTGTATTGCAATATAGACTTGCCATGGCGGCGTAGTTAATGCTGTTATTGCGTTATTTAACTGGTGAAGGTCCTGTTTTTGTATGAAGGAGTGCTTTTTGATTTCTGTTGTCCTGTATTCAATTTCCATAATATGTCGCAGCACTGTAGTGGAGAACGTCTAGTTGTATGACACATACGGGCTCCATGTGCGGTCCGGTGCATGTCTACATGAGATGGTGTCATCTGCGTCCGTTAGTGTAGCAGAGCAACTCGGACACGTATCACCCAGTGTGGTCTGTGAGGTCACTTACACGGAGAGATTATTGACAGTGGAAGGGTCTACACGGCCCGATGTCACCTAATCACACCGTCCTCAACCCTAGTAAGGTGAAGGTGCAGGGAATACGGTGGAATAAGAGCACGCGTTTCCTGCCGGAGAAAACCCTTAAGGGGCGCCCACACTACCGGCAAGCTCGCCGTAACGGCGCGCCGGCCTCCGGAGGTTGGAGACGGCAGCCGAGCGAGCGCTGTCCACACTGCACACCGGCGCGTTTCACCGGCGCGGCAGTCACGTGACACTAACGGACGGCGACATTGTGCGCGCTTCGCGTCTCGCACAGTCGCTGCATGATCGTGTGGAGGCGACGTTTCACTCGCTTTGCGTTGTCTATGCGTCGACGCCGCGAACTTAGTCGGGGCTGCTTTTTTGTGTGACAAATTGTGAAGCTGTGGCGCCTGATGACGGCACGAACACGGATATATCGTAACGACGGTGGATGTAATCACCTGGTGTGCTGCCTCATACTACGACATCGGCGTACTCTTTAGGCACGACACCGAATGTTTGAAATGGAACCAAGCTGGATATATCGACAGATCGACGACCGTTCAAGTTTAGCTCTGCTGCTAGAGTTGATTGAAAAACAGCGCTGTGCGTGCAGTAAGTGGTGTTGTCAAGCGGTGTGTTCTATACATGCAGGAAAGTGCTGATCGCAAAAACAAAACCACGTGCATCTGTGTGTTCGTGTCGTATTGTAGGTCTGTGTGAGCCACGATTGCGCACTGAAAGGTGAGTGCCACACGGGCTAATGCGCTGTCTCCTAGCATGCCGTCTCTTGCGGGCTAGAGCGACCAGTTTGCTTTTTTGCCGGCGCCACACCGGTGGCCGCTTCTTGTGGTCCGATCGTCTTCAAATCTAATTTTACGCCGCCGATCACTTGCTCTTCTGAATTTCGTAATAGCATGGTGACGTACAGCAAATACTGTTTCCAGCACCCCGAGCACAATATCGCGGCACAGGCAATTCCAATGTTACAATGTGCATGTACTTTTCGTGTAAATAAATTCTTGATCAACATTATTTATGTGTCTATATATTTGTAATCTGAGTTTATTTTATCCTAATAAAACGGGTACAAACGTCTCTGAAACACTCGTCGTGTGGAATTTTCTTTTGCGAAGTCGAGGATCGGGCACGAAGAAAAGAAAAAAATGCGAACCGCTGCCAGGCTGACGACGCCGTCTCGGCGGCTCGCGAGTATGGTCATAGCAACCAATCCTCGCTCGCCGATTGGTCACATCGCCGCCGGCGGCCGGCACCGGCCGCCGGCTGCCGGACAATTTGGGTCTCGGCACCAAATTCTCCGGCAAGCTCTCCAGCGAGGAATACTGACCGTTTTTGAGGACTATCGCCGTCGCCCGGCGAGTTCAGAACGGCAAACGGCGAACGGCAAGCTGCTTTGCCGGTAGTGTGGGCGCCCCTTTACGGAAGGGAAGGCAGTTTAGGGGTTGACGTTGTAGAAGAATTCATGGGGCATATAAATGAGGGCAGTGCGCTTGCTTCTCGGCAGCAATGTTGCGACGTATCACAGCATGTAATTGCACCCAATACACCCCCACGCACGTTTGCTACACGTTTCATGGTGCGCATGTCTTCGAAGGTCTCCATATTGCGTACCATTTTGAGCTATTGTATAGAGGCTAGAAATTTGGTGAATATATCTAGTCGGCAAAAGCTTAGAGATATAGCCTTTCACGCCTTTATGTATGACTTGAAGTTAGAAGACCCATTAGCAGAGCGCTGACTTTTGTGATATATAATGGAGGTCACCACAGATGGAACGATCCGTAGCACTGGCGGAATACCTTGTGCTTCGACTGGTATAGCGCATTATGGAACAAGTTTCTCTTGTTCCATAATGCGCTATACCAGTCCAAGTACGACGAACCAGCTGGCCCAATCTTGAACGCTTGTGCCTTGTGCTGCTGTCGCGTAGAAAAGCAACATATGTATATACGGTGCAACTACAAGCGGATTTTCAATCTATTGGATTGTTCGCATCAATAATATCTGAGACGTCGCTTCATCGTAACCTCGTTGACTTATTGGTCGTGATGTGTGTGAATTTTCAGGTAGGTAATAATCCCTTCGCATTGTCTATGAGAGAGCCAGTCTTGTTCATTCTATTTTTTGGTATTGCTTTTCAATTCTGTTTCGCGTGAGCGACTGCACCGATGAAAATGAACATGCAATATGGTTCCTTTTGTCGTGCTTTTCACGATCATTTCCACTGCTGAAGTCGATCACGCGAAACTGCCATATTTGTGCGTCACGTGAAACAGCCTCAAACAAACCCCAGAACACATTTCTCAGCAGATTTTGATAAACGTGCTGCTCGATCTTTCAGGTTTTTAAGAACATGTGTACCAAATAATATTCATGCACGCCACCTAACACCAGCAGGAATCCTCTAAAAGCGTGACCACAGATTCGAGAAATGGCCTCTACCTTGGCACTGTGCACCCAGCAGCTTACGCTCTGTCGCGCCATCGCCACGTCAGAAAGACGTACGACAGACGCGACAGAGCAGTGTGTGAACAGGGGACGGCAGCGGCGATGTCTACTGCAGCACATTCCTTTTAATGCAGCATTGAATTACCGGCCCTGATTTCCTCATACGGAGAGACATGAAGGCGGGACTATGCAATAATGCAGGTGAATATTTCTTAGTTTGCACAAAGTTTTTCTTAAAGGAAAAGTTGTTCGGTAGTATAATACGAACACAGCTTTGACATTTATACCCAGAACAATATATAGTACGACCACTCGCAACGCTGCGAGCCTTCAGTCAAAATGGCGAGCGACAACGAGAACAGAACTGCATTCGCTATGCTGGGTGGTTATATGCTGACGTTGCTGCCCTGCAAGAAGATAGTAACGCGCGCACTAAATTCGGCGGCCGAAAAGCGCGTGGCTGGCGAAACACGTGCACGCATCCCAAGCTCAGTCACTCTTACCCTACTGCGTTAAATCGCTATATTTCATAGGCTGGATCGAAATTTTCGGTTTGGTCACTTTAGGAGAAGCGCGATTCCAACGCAGCGTAGGTCACAAAAACATGAAAAACTACTCTGAGATGTCGTCGTCAGCCGATTTTGGGCCAAACGCCTCGAAAATCTTCACAGACAAAAGCGATCCAGCGAGATGACGGGATGGAATGCTTATTAACGGCTTTAAGGGCGAGACCTTGTCGGTTTGCCATTCTAAGCTCGGTGACCGATCCCGACCTTCCTAAAATGGGTCGATATTTTTTTCTTGAAGGATTCGTGAAAGATTTAATCTGACAGAAAATTGCTCCAGCGGGCAGCGGCTGCTTTCTTCCGCCGCATGACTGGACAATCGAGCCAAAGATTTGTTGCTGTGGCTAAACTCGTGTTACGTGGATGCTACGTCAGCATTTTGGTCACAGTTCGAGCTCTTCTCTGCCTGCACCTCTGTATTGCGAGATATAATTCTGCGTTCACTTGTTTTGGGGCACGTTGCGCTAGCACCCGTTTTTTGGTGATCAATCAATGTTGGCGACATTAGCAAAAATGTTACGACCGCGAATATATTTAAATGTCAATGCCTAGGTAATTTGAGACAAGCAGCCACACTGTAAATGCGCCCGTCACGATACTGTCCCCGCAGTGCTGAAAATGAAGAGAGAGAGTGAGAGAACTTTATTCAGTAAAAATATCACGGAGGTATAGCGGTCAGGTGGTGCCTCGCCGCCACCTCCTCTGCGCGTCTGATGGCCTGGAGTTGTTTCGCCAGGCTTGAGTCGCGGAGTACGGCGTCCCACGCTCCAGGCGAGGGAGTGGTCCGGAGATCGGGCGGGGGTGGGTCATCGCGGCTTTCCCAGAGTATGTGCGCGAGTGTGGCAACGGACCCGCACTGTGAGCAGTGCGGGCTGAATAATTCGGGGTAGATACGACTGAATAATTGTGGGCATGGAAAAGAATGCGTCTGGAGGCGGCGCCACACGATTTCCTGGGATTTCGTGAGTTTGGGATGCGGGAGAGATTTCGTTTGGCGAGCGAGGCGATAATGTTGGGTGATATCGTGATAGGAAGTCAGAGGCTCACGGGGCTTTCCTCAGAGTCTGAAGCACTGCCCACCGCTCGGTTGACGAATCCTCGAGCTTGCTGGTGGGCGGCCTCATTCTCCGGGTTTCCTGCGTGCCCTGGAACCCAGACGAGGGAGATGGGGGTGGGTCATCATCGTCGTCGTGACGAGCGAGCGATCGCAGGAGGCGCATCGTGCCTGGGGCAACGGATCCGCGTGCAAAGTTTCCAATGGCGGTTTTCGAGTCGCTGAGTATTGTGGTGTATCCGGAGGAAGCTGCAAAAGCTATAGCCGCTTCTTCAGCTTCGGTGGGGTTTAAGGCACGGACTGACCCTGCTATGCGTAGTGTGGTGTCCGTGTCGAGAGGGGTGAGGGTGGCCATAACGCTGAGTGCGTACGCGTTCGACTGCGAAGCGTAGCGGGCCGCGTCTACGTATGCCGCGTCTGGTTGGGAGGCGTATGTTTGAAAATGAAGAGATAAATGCTTTCGGTAAAAAAGTAGACCCTTCAATTCGAGGGAAATCACATCCTCCCACTTCTGGCCTACAGGCGTAAGGTCCTCTACTCGCGCCAAGGGCTGCTCGTGAATGGAGCAACTTTTCCCTCGGAAGTTGCAACATTGTGCCCCGCGCGAAACAAATTGATGTAAGCTGTTGACCTTGCAAAGCAACATGATGAGCGCCTGCAGACGCGTACTGCTAGGTAACCTTATGGCGCATGGTCTTATTTTTGCGTCTCGGCCGGCATGAGCTCTCGTCATTTTGGCTAGCTTCCACAAACGGCGGGGTTGCAGTTCATCTTCGAGAAGTAATACGCCGCTAATCTTCACTTCTGTCCCTTGAGTTTGCTGATGAGATGATCGCCGTTCTTGAAGATATGTTTTCGCCCATTGTTTTCAAAACTGTTCTAGGTTGACCTGTCTCTGCTTCCGGCTTTGACTTATTTGTTCTGATGTCACCGAAAGCAGCTCAGATGATTTTCGACTTCACACAGATATCAGCTGTTTACCTGTGGGCAAATGCGGTGGCTTGAACGCTTGAGCATCTCTAACTTCGCGTAAACGTAGGTTAATGCCGTGGACTTAAGCACAGCTTGAAATTCCATCAGGGTCGTGACCAGTGGGCCTTTCATGAGGCTGTTCTGTCGTACGGTTTTCTTCAAGGCTAGCTTGATAGAGCTCTCAAGGCGCTCACAGACTCCACCCCGCCACGGGGCTCAATCGACTTGCAGTGAATCTTCTTGTTTGAGAGGGCATTGACTGTTCTTCAGAACGTATGCTGTTACAAAGCGTGAGCAGCTGCTCTTTCATCTGTTTCAAGGTAAGAACATTGTCAGGGTTTTAGAATATCCCCATCGTGCAACGAAGAGACGAAAATCGTGCAAAAAGCTTGGTGAAGACATGTCTTAAAGCAGCTCGAGTTGAACAGCAGTGATTACGGCGCAAGGGAAGAGTACGATGTACATTGGCTTGTCCAATCTTATGGCCTTCTTAAACCAAGGTCCGGCGAAGTCAATGCGTAACGAATTTAAATGCTTGAGGAGCATTTACACTGTCCGTAGGTAAAGAAGGGTTTGTCACTAAAACGATGCTCCGTGGTGACCACAGCACATTACTTATTAATTGATGACTTCCTTGACCAGATGACGTCCTTCCAAGATCCAGAACCTTTATATTTAGTCGACAAGCGTCTCCCGCACACAAGTGTGCAGGTGCTTGCCATGGCCTCGTGAACACAGGAGTCGGGAGTAAAGATTGTTCTTTTCGGAAGGATGATAGGATGTCGCTCAGAATAGGGCTTTTGACTATAGTGCAGCCGTCCTGTCAGGCGCATAATTCAGGTGTCGTCTACGAAAATGTCTGTGTTACGCGAACGTGAATCACAAACAGACGTTCACCTGTATGAACTGCCTGTGTATTTTCGAAAAAAGCTCTATCTTGTATTTGGCGCAACCAGTAAAGCTGAGCGTTATAGCGTTCGTAGGGCGTAAGCTAAACGCGTTGCGCTATTTTCTGCTTCAGTTTCCTGATGTGTCTTAGAATGCAGGCAGTGCTTCTGTGCGAAACGGTGTTGGAGCTGTAATGACCCACAAGGATAATTGGTTGTCGCGTTCGGGATGTTGCAGTCAGCATTTCCTGCAGCTCTCTGCGGACGACTTTCCCTGTGTTATTGGTTGATGGAGTAGAATCAACTCCAGCTTGGTGTTTGCCAGTGCTCTGTGCGTTTAAGCAGCCAATTTTGGCAGCAGCGGCACGACCGGCGAGCACACGCCTAAGATTTTGCTCCATATTTTACAGACGCAACAAGAGAAGACGCTTTGACTGAAAGCACTGCTCATCCGGGCTGGCGCACTTCGGTACTCGTGCTGGCATCATCCTTGCATCGAAAAGAAAGGCACAACGAAAGATTGCGCTCTTGACGTCACCGGCTGCCAGAGCGACGCTACTCGGCCAACGAATTTTCTACGAGGGGTGTGAACCATCATTTGGCAGCAGCGGCACGACCGGCGAGCACACGCCTAAGATTTTGCTCTATATTTTACAGACGCAAGAAGAGAAGACGCTTTGACTGAAAGCACTGCTCATCCGGGCTGGCGCACTTCGGTACTCGTGCTGCCATCATCCTTGCATCGAAAAGAAAGGCACAACGAAAGATTGCGCTCTTCACGTCACCGGCTGCCACAGCGACGCTACTCGGCCAAGGAATTTTCTACGAGGGGTGTGAACCATCATTTGGCAGCAGCGGCACGACCGGCGAGCACACGCCTAAGATTTTGCTCCATATTTTACAGGTTGGTGAATATCTTTTATGCCGTTGTTCTGCTCTCTGCCGCTGCTGCCAAGCATTGGTGTGTAGTTGAAGTGTGAAACTGCAGTGACATGTCACAATTACGTTGTTGTTCATGCCGTCTTGAACCAGAAGACGGACGCCCGCTTCTGGCTTGTTCGGAATGTAAATTCGCATTCCACCCAGGTGCATGCTCAGGCGTTTCGGAAGAAGCGTACAAAAAACGGGGGAAAAAAACATGGAAGTGCGATAAGTGCAGGACCGGTGGCCAGAACTCTGGGACTGATGCAGAAGGGGCGTCACCTGATAGCATAGTAGCGCGACAACTCCACTCACTAGAACTTAAGATTGATGCACTCCTTGCTCTGCCAAGCAAGGTCCAAGCAATGGAAACAGCCATGCAGCTTCTGTCAAACAAGTTTGATGAATTCAGTGAACGACTGCACGTCCAAGAAACAGCTACGAAAGATTTGTCGAAAAGAGTCGATAAGCTAGAGAAAAGCAAGGTAGATAGAGATGTGGCTGTGATGGCACAAGATTTAGACAAGCTAGAATATCGTAGCCGACGTTTGAATCTAGAAATACATGGCATTAAGGAAACTGAGGGTGAGGATCTTATGGCAAAATTGAATGAAATTGCGAAACAGGTATCACTTCCCCTCCTGTCCCGAAGTGAGCTCGAAACCATCCATCGGCTACCCGCTAAACCTGGCAAGACTCGTGGCACTATTGTGCGCTTCGTGAATCAGGAAACAAGGGACAAGTGGCTCTCAAAGCGGCGACAGCTCAAAAGCGAAAACAGTAACACATACATTTGTGAGAATATGACTCGACATGCGCGTGAACTGCTCACTATGACCAAAGAATGGGCTGGGAAATCGGGTTTTTCATTCGTATGGCATGCCAACGGTAAGGTGCTAGTGAGGCGAACAAATGGCGAAAGAGCAGTGGTCATTCGAGGAAGCGAGGACTTAACACGTTTATCATGAAGAGTTGGATCAGTTGTACACTTCTCGGGTGATCCAGTCCCAAGATGACGTACTCACCATCAGAATTCCTACGCGATCTCCCAGCCATAAGAAGCGGCTCTGCACTTTCAGTTTTTCATTTAATTGCCATAAGTTTAAGAGAGAATTTTGATGAAATAAGCATGCTGTTGTCGGAAACTAATTATCCATTTGATATAATTTGCTTTACTGAAACATGGCTCACATCAGAGGATGATTGTATTTTGATGGACGGTTATGAGTGCATTTCTGCATGCCGATCACGAAAGCGTGGTGGTGGTGTCTGCGTGTATGTCCGTACAAACCTGCCATGTAGAACTGTTTCTGAGTTTAAGGTCGTAGGTGATAGCTATGAGTGTATAATGTTAGAATGTTCCAATGTGTTATTCTCTGTTATTTATCGCCCTCCTTCTGGTTCATTAGAAAATTTTTTGAATTTCATTGAGAAATCACTGGAGAGATCACTAGACTCTCGCTTACAGACTGTCTTAGTAGGTGATTTTAACATCAATGCGTCACTAGACAACCCCTGCTTTGCACGCCTAAATGAACTAATCGAAGCATATGGTTGTAGGAATGTAATTGGTACTCCAACAAGAATAACCGCCACATCGGAAACAACGTTAGACCTCTGTATTAAAAGTTTCGATTATACGGATGTTAAAGCAGGTGCAATTACTACCGACATTAGCGATCATTTTGCAACATACTGCTTCCTACCAGGCAATCGTGTAATCAAAAGTAAGGATGAAATGCTCTCTAGGAATTACTCTAGCCGCAACATTAAACTTTTTGAGAACCGTATCTCTAGAATTGACTGGAGCCCGGTTATAGAAGAAACAGATCCTAATAAATCATACAACATTTTTTTAAAACACTTGACATCATATGACGCGTGCTTCCCTCTTGAGCCCTGCAAAAAACACAGAAAATGCAGAAAACCATGGGTGACAGTGGAACTATACAACAGAATTAAAGCCAAAAACAACCTTTTTCAAGTTTTTTTATCTTCCAGAGATGAAAACGATTTACGTAATTACAAAATATTTCGAAATACACTGAACAAAGATTTGAAGACAGCCAAGACGGAATACTACATTAGTAAATTTACCACTTACTCAGGAGACGCGCGCCTGCTGTGGGACACCATAAATCAGCTCATTAACAAAAAGGAAGCGTCCAGACGAATAAAATTTGAAAAACCGGGCATGAGTAAATTAGAAATTGCTGACACTTTTAATAAACACTTTTCAACAGTTGGTGGGTTTCCAACAGACAGCACGGAAACGTATTGCGAAAACTATATAGCGTCAAATTACCCGTCTAGTGTATTCCTGTTTCCTACTGAGCAACACGAAGTGGTAAAGCTAATCTCGTCATTAAAGGATAACTGTGCTTGCGGCCCAGATGATATTAAGCCAAAGCCTTTAAAGGCTATAAGTCACATTATCGCTACACCATTGACGCACATTTATAATTTGATGCTATCTTCAGGTGTTTTTCCCGATAAAATGAAACTTGCGAAAGCAACTGCCATTCATAAAGGTGGGTCATTTGATGAGCTTAATAATTACAGACCTATATCTGTACTCTCTGTGTTCGCGAAAATGGCTGAACGAGTTATCTATAAGAGGATTACGGGCTTTCTAAACGCAAACAACGTAATAGCAAAAGACCAGTATGGACTGTGCAAAAACAAATCTGCTGAGTCTGCACTACTCAGCATCAAAGAATACATTCTAGACAACATCGAAAACAAAATCTATACACTAGGAATATTTCTGGATTTTAGAAAGGCATTCGACAGCATACATCACGATCTTCTTTTACGTAAGCTTCCGTATTATGGTATTCGGGGTACCACAGCTCAATTAATACAAAGTTATCTTTCGTCTAGAAAACAATATACTGTCGTAAATAATACACAATCTCAAGTTGAACACATTAAGTATGGTGTCCCCCAGGGATCGATTCTTGGACCTGTCTTATTCCTTCTGTTCATAAATGATATCGTAAATATCGAGGGACACAAGAAAATAATACTGTATGCTGATGACACAAATGTATTTTTCGCAGGTTCAAACGTATGTGAACTGTATAAAGAAGCTAACGGTTGGATGGAAAAGCTAAATTTATGGTTAAACGCAAATAAACTTCAACTGAATATCGCTAAAACAAAGTACATGTTTTTCAAACCTAAAGGAGTAACTCATATACCATGCACTCCAATTTACTTCCAGAGCACCGAGATTCAGCGCACAACAACAATAAAATTTCTAGGAGTTCTATTCCAAGAACAACTTTCTTGGTCTCCTCACATCGACGCGATAAAAAAAGATCTTTCCAGGAGAATCGGCATTTTAAATAGACTGAGATATTACGTCCCAACAAATGTCAAGCTACAAATATACTACGCTCTAGTACATTCACGGCTAACATACTGCTCCTTGGTGTGGCTAACAACGACAGCCACAAACCGTAATTCTCTGTTGATATTACAAAACCGTGCTATACGCGCAATATCTAACACTCCCCTTTACGAAAGCGCTCGACCATATTTTAAAATGTACAAAGTATTGCCTATAAAACAGTTATACAGACATAAGCTATGCCTAGAGATACTACACCAGTATAGACTAAATACATCACTATTCTTGGACACATATTATGTGAAACAAACACCATACGAGCTGAGAAAGAACTTAATATACAAATATAGATCACGCACGAACTACGGTGACCAACAATTAGCTTCACAAATTCCTGACATCTTAAACAAACACCCAACTATACTACATTTACTGGAAGATGGAATTTCAGCTAGATCATTTAAAAAAATAACGAAAGAGTTTTTAGTTGAAGAAAGCGATGCTTTTTCCTGATTTTTAAAATTTGTAAATATTGATGTTTTGGATTCATTAAACCTTGATTATTATTATTCCTTTACCTGGTGCTTCTTATACGCTATTTTTGTCTTATACAGCAACTCGATGCCCTAATCAAGATGTCTCTTGTTAATTTATTTGATAGAAAACATGCATTTGTTTGTATTTACCACCACTCGAATATGGATTCTGTTAATATTTCTATGTTTTATTCATACTTCTGGTAGTTCTGTTCGACAACGGTACCCGTGTAAGATAACACGTGATGTTGTAATTTTCTGCGTAGTGTACCAAAGATATGTTTCTGCATTGCTACCAGGGTGGCACGACCAAGTCAGGCATTTACTTAGCCTTTAGTCGTGTCCCCCAAGGCAAACTTGTTCAATTTTTGCCTTGAATAAAGCAAACCAAACCAAACCAAACCAAACCACATATGTGCAAGCCACCACAGTTTTGATATTGCGAGCTCCTCGGCAGCTCCATTGATCATATCTGCTGGGTTGTCCCTCCCAGGACAGTGGCTCCACCAGTCTGTGTTCGGAGCAGCTTGAATCTCGTCTACTCGGTAGCGAACACATTGCTTCCAACGGTGGGTCTTGCCTTTAATCTAGTGAAGCGCTATGAGTGAATCGGTTCATAGGTATACCGCGGAAAATGATTCAGGAAGGGAACACTTCACATGTGCGCATAATCGTGATGCGGTTACACAAGCAAGGAGTTCCAACCTGGCAAGACAGAATTCCTTGAATGGTGCTATTTGGTACTCGCTAAGGATGATGGTAGAATAAGAGGCGCTTTTACTATCGAATGTGCGAAAGTGCGCGACTGCGCCTTAAGCCGACGTGATTGCATTCGGGAAGGCGTGAAGCGCGGCGTTTGTAATCTCCGGCATGAAACAGAGCTCGTAGGTGTGGGGTTGTTCAGTGTCCTAGAAAGTAGGGAGTGTGTCGCACTATCGTCTCCATTCATCCAACAGTGTCGTTGGCAGAATGACTTCCCACTCGATGTTCAGTTGCCAGAGACATTAAAACAGATTTTTGCTCTAATAGCAGACAGATCTAAATATTGGAATGGCTTGCACAATCAATCGATTAGTGTAAGTTCGGGTTTTCACAGAGTTGTGTACCAATCCAGGGAAAAAACACAGGTTATCGGCATCGGGATGCCATATTAATCCAAGCACTTTGAAAACAGTAAGTGTTGCGCTAATGGCGACTTATTGACATGCTTGCTTCAAACGCAACTGTGTAAGAACCAGTTGTTCGTTTGATGCCCACATATGTAACTTCATGGCAGCGGTAGGAAATATCTGCGTCGTGTCTCTGCAAAGTTTGATGGCTTTTGATAGTTTCATCAACACTGTCAGGTCCATTGCCTGCACCGTATATGCAGCCTTTCAGCTCAGTGACGGCGACTTGGGAAGCAGCGGACATCTTGTCTAGGTGGTAGCAGATAGATAATTGCTGCGCGTAGAAACGGGCTTGTGGCTGTGCCGAAGGGCGTGCATGTCATTCGTGAAGTGATGATCTTCGGCAGTGATTCGGGAGGTGCCGCCGGTTTGTCATACCAAAAGTACCGTAAAGTACTTTGGTATGATTTACTAGAATACTTTTCGATTTCAGCTACGAGAGCAATGCGATGACGACGAAAACTAAGCAGAAATCCCACCAAATCTACGTTCACATTGTGCCCACTCTAAAGACTGACATTAAGAGAAACATGCCCCGTCGCATGGGATGCATCGAAGACGACACCAGTCTTTGTAGTCCTATTTTTTTCATGATGGCTTGCTGCGGCATCACCTGGCTCTGTGTTGTACAAAAGAAGGTCTGCTAGCGCTACTATAAACTTTGAGGTAGCGAAATGGAATACCCATGAAGGAAAACTGTTGCGGCGTTACTCTTCACTTTGCGCGATAATCCAATGGTTAGCTTACAGAAATATGAGGCCCTACGAGATCAGATATCTTTTTTACGCGGAGATTCTTTAGTGTTTGTGAGTTTTCTACGCATTCGGCATGTAGGAAGAATGCACTCCGAGGCATATATAGCGCATTTTTGGCTGATCAGTTTTACTGGGGCCAACGATTGCCATCGCCGATGTGTTGAAAAGTGCAATTTGCTCTCTTTGTTGAACACATGTGTGACCGAAAGGAGCGCAGTGGCCAACGGCTTTGGTTCCGCGGTCCTTAATTGTCGTCACCACCTGAAAATATTCGCGATGGCTTTATTTCTGATGCTAGCGGCAAAATATGTAACGTTGAGACGACTACTGCCGTAAGATCACGTTTCCCTGGTCAAAAGCTACGGCTATAACAGCAAGTAAGAGTAGTGGTACATATAGAAATCATGGCCTGAATTCGCAAACTTCTCTTTCGTTAGTGCATTTTGCCATTAGCTGGCCGGTTTCTCTGATGATAAAATTTTCTTTCGTAATTAAGTACTTAGAGAGGAATCAATCTCAGGACCTGCTTACACCTCATCCCGTGTTGACCACCAGAATATAGTAGCCATTCCTTTCTGCCGCCCCAACCACGTTTAGCAATCTTTCCTTCCGAAGACAAGCAGGGACTGGAACTACCTTCCACCCTACATTGCTGCCACTAAGGACCCAGGGCTGTTCAAGTCCGCAGAGTCGAAACACGTTATCGTGTAACTGCACACTATTGTTTTTCGTATTCTTTTTCTTTGTTTTTTACCTTTTAAATATTGTTATATGTTGTATTTCCTTCGCTGTTGTTATTATGTTTTCCCACGTTCATATTGTACCCACCCTCTCTGTAACACCCTCGGGGTCTTGAGAGTATAGTAATAAATAAATACATAAATAAATAAATAAATAAATGTCTAGCAACACGAGTGGTTGAAATTTTCGGCTCCGAAATTTCGTCGTACGTTGTTTTTTAAAATGCGGGCTCAGGTTCACCGCGGGGTGTATTGGAGGAGTCGTTGGAATATTGATTACAGAAGGAGCGGATCAACGTTTCTATATCTTCGGTGTGCGTAAAGACTATGGGAATCATCTAAGCACTACCTGTCGAACACCTTATGCCAACAAATTGGTACTAGTGAGATTAATGAGAATCAAATCTGGTGCAAAGCCGACTCCAAACTTATGGAGTTGCTGCGCTCGTCGAAGCATTGAATGATGTCTCGCTCATTGGAGTATTTAACAGAAGAGCTGCTTCAGCTCCGACTCTTGCAGAACGCAATGTTAAAAAAAACTCAACCCGGTGAAGTGGTGGTGAAGTGCTGGCGATGTGGTGTTACTGTGAAACGAGAAGAGCAGGTGCATAATTGGAAAGAGAGCCATTGTGAGAGAAGGGGAGAAAACGAACTTGAACTTCTTAGCTAGGTGGGATTCGAACCTGGGTACCCATGCTCCATAGGCAACAATTATACTAGCCTCCACACAGAATTTTCCTTAAGACACATTTATGGGAAAAGAATGATTTCACTGTTCCAGCAATAAAAACAAAACTTGTAACGAGCGAGGAGAAAAACTGAGATGGAGCGAAATAAAAAAAAACTACACACAGAAAGAAAAGGAACATCACATGAACACACATATATATATATCTCAAAAAAAGTTGTTCCTGGCTATCGGGATAAATATACTATCAGAAAGACACAGTGACAAACATTCGAAACGTCAGAATAAATGTTATGTTTGTCACTGTGTCTTTCTGATAGTGTATATATATATATATATATATATATATATATATATATATATAGAGAGAGAGAGAGAGAGAGAGAGAGAGAGAGAGAAAACGACAAAGAGGGAGGGTGGACATTCCTTAGAAAATCCACAACTGAGCGCCTGATGGCATCCGTAAAGGAGACGCCTGTAAAGGAGGCGCGAAAAATGTTCCGATGGTCAAACGAACACGTTCCAAACCACTCACATAACCACAAAAAAAAGATCGTAGGCAGCTCACACTCAGGGTGCCCCTCCTTCTTTTCCCACGCTCATACTGACTTCAGTGTCGCACCACCTTGCTATCTCCTGCAAAACCTCCACATTTACCTCCTGCTCACCA
Organism: Hyalomma asiaticum; assembly: GCA_013339685.2. NCBI lineage: Eukaryota > Metazoa > Arthropoda > Arachnida > Ixodida > Ixodidae > Hyalomma > Hyalomma asiaticum. The sequence continues at coordinate 73,682,862 of CM023487.1, read as the reverse complement.
TCACTCCCTACTATACCGCACTGTACATCCCACACTACGCATACCGCACTATCCATACCACGCTATACATCTCCCCTCCTAATTTACCTCTTCGTCACCCTCGCATCCTTCCTTCTCAACCTTACTTCCTTCTCCGCCCACTCGCTATACTATGCCACACACACAATCTAATCACACACAAACGCGCGCGCACACACAATCACACACAGAGGTAAAAAAGGCAGGGAGGATAACCAAACGCAGGTACGGTTTCCTACAGTGCGCTGGAGAAGAGGATGAAGGGGTGCTATAGAATGAAAAATAGATGAAGAGAGAGAGAAGAGTCCAATCACGCGCACACTTGCAGAAGTACATTTCCTAGAAGCGGCCGCAGAGACCTGTCGACTTCTGGTACGTCAGCAACGCGTTCGTCGCATTCACAGCCATTGAAGCATATGGCCAGGGCCCCAGAATCTTGTCTGCTGAAAATGGCCATGAGACCACCCTGTCGAGCACCATTTAAAGCTGGTATCGCGGACGTGATAATTACCGCACATACACAGCACATGTTCAATAGTTTCATGTCCGCAGAAATCGAAGATAGGTGTGTCAGCCGTCCCAATTCGACACGAATATGCCTTTGTAGATGCCCCCACCAGAGCCGGCGCTACACAAGGATACGCTATGCTTTATTCTCTGCCCTCCTGCTTTCCCTCCTCCTCAGCCTGACTTCGCTTTCATATCTCCTTACTGCACCAAAGAATAGATATATGCGTGACTATTCACCATGTGGAAGAGCGTTTTTGCGAAGTAGCTTCAACTGCTGGAATACCTGTTAGGTAGAGCATGGCATGCCATTCGCACGGCCTGGGTGGAATCCTCGCTCCAACTCAGCGTTGTTGCGATGTAAGTGTGAAGAAAGCTTAAAATATTGTGCACCTAAACCGCCTCATCTCGTTACGCGTAATGTTAACAAAGGGATAAGAAAAAAGGCTTCGGTTTAGCGGGAGCGGACACAGGCTTTGATTTAGTAGTCTGGGGCGCATTCCCGGTATGCCCAATTTCGTGTTTTGCAGGTATATTTTACGCAGAGCTAGGACAGCTTCTCTGTCAAAACAGCAAAGGCCGCTGCATATGCCGCGCGCTTCTGCATGCCTGTCCTCTCTTATTCGTGGTCGTCGCAGGACTTCATGCTAGCGGCTTTCCAGTGGAATATCGCACCAGGATTTAGGTGACGAGATAGAGATAAAGATATTGGAATGAGTGAAGGTAATGATTAGGTTAGTGAAGACGACATAATATCTTTGCTTACATGAAAAACGATGTTTTAACGCTGTGCGGCTGTTTGGCCAATACACTGCAGGAAAAATGCTTCTTGGATGACAAGTGCTTCACCGTTATTCAACCTTGCAATCCTCTGCTAAGACACCAATAGCCCCGGTGCTCGCAAGTGGTGGCGATGGCAGAGCGAAGCGTAACTCCTGTAATTTTGAGGTATACAAGGTAAACCCGTCTTGGCGATCGCTTTAGCAAGAGCAAGAATATCAGAGACGGTGGCAGACATCTTGATGGCCAACAAGTTAAAGTCATTGCTGCGGCCTTCAAGGAGAGAGCAATGAAATAGATGCCGTTTTTCATGTTTACATGTCGAGAAGCGCCAGTGAAATCGTCGATACCTCTGTTGTCAACATTCACCTTGTCGCTGCTTGCCGGAGCTCAGTGTCTGCTTGCGAAGGGGGTATTTTCGAGGAAAACTCCGCGTGAAACCATTAAATTTCTTTATGTAAAACGCACGCGTTAAAAAACCAAATGCAGTCTGCCTAGCTCTCTTCCACAAAAAAAAAAATATACCATTGTTGCGCTTATGAAGTAATGTCTCTGTGCTTCCATACGAGACTTTATAATACGTTAGAACATACCAACTCCCTTAATCCCAAGCTAGATAGCCATCATAATTAGCAGACTAATTCAATCACAGCTACAGTTTGCGGTCTCCAAATGATTTTATCATTTACATCCGCATGTTGGTTATGCAGTCATGCTAATCGTACCTGTTAGCGTCCATGCCAATTTTCACGAGTATGGGATGAAAGAGGCTACAGTGTTCACATTTCCCACGACCTTTTTTTTTTCGTTTCGACAGCTTCGTGTGCTGGTGATTGGTGGTCTGTTTCGAAACGAAGGAGCTATGGCTCGGGCATTAGTAATACCGGGGATTAGTATCCCTCGGTATTTGCACTGTGCAGCAACGGCTGCCATAATGTGGCAGTTCAGCCTGTATTTGCTCAAGGGGAACTCTCCATTTTCGAGGAGTGTATACTCCTGCCCCACACTGCCTCCAACTATTTGCAGCCTCACTGAGGTGTGGTGCAGTACGTATACGCCCTCTCACGTTGCGAGCCACAAACCATTTTGTGCAAAGGATGCCGTTCTCAGGTGTGACGCACTGTACTAAGAGTTAGGGAGGTTTCATCTCGGAAGGTTTGAATTAAATGCCGCACTTCTAAACATCATGTTTAACGTTGTGAACGAGATTAATTCTCTTGAAAGAGAGACTGTACATATATTAAAATACAATTCAAAAAGCTCTCAAGCAGACGACCCGGCTTTATTTGGGCGAATAGAGCTAAAGTCAATTGGCACATGTGTTTTCATTTAGTTTGCCGAGAAGCGGGTTTCACAAATATTCCTATGATACTGACATCAGCTGTTTTACATAGACAACCCACATTGCAGCAATTATTCCTTTATCGTCACTCACTGGAAGCGAGTTTTCAGCACGTTCTTCGACGCAGAGAAGAAAAACAAACCAGCGAGGCTGCTGTGATTGATGATCTCGCTTCTGCTTGAAAAAAAAAACCCGCCTGGGCTAAATACGTCAAAGGACTATGTGAAATTCCAGTGGTCTAGCACGTGTATCGAGAGCACTGACGTAACGGTACCGTCAACTTCTCTTGCCAGGGACCCTCTTCGAAAACGGCACCACGAGCACTGGCTCTCGACCACGGTTATGTACTATTTTCACATAAAGCTTATGTATGAAAAGTTCGTTGTAAAAATAGCCCGCAATGCCCTCGGAGTATAATGTTGCAAATATATAAAAGCAAGGAAAAATTCTACATTCCTGGCTGTTTATTTGTGTTCGACTTGAGAGGAGCATTCTGCCCGATCGCTTTTTATTTTAGGAATGCGCAGGTTAGCCATGTTTGTTGGCCAGTGATGGAACATACGGCTACCCGAACATCATTTCCAAAAAAAAATATTTCGCCATCCTGCTGAGAATATTGTTACGGAGATAAGTGTATTTACAATATGTACACAGGCAATTGCCGGCCAACACTAATGGCAGGCCCGAGACTTGTCCGACCACTTCGTTGCCTTCGTCCATGAGTCCTGCGCACAGAGTGAGCCCCTCTGCTACCTTCCTCGTAACACTGCAGAGTAAGCCCCTCTACCATCTTGCGACACTACCCCCCCGGCGTAAAAGCGCCGACTCGGCGCCTGTCAGTGCAGTGCAGAGGTGGCAGGCATGTAGGGCTTCAGTCGCGCGACGTGTACAGTTGTAGAAGGTGGTCTCGTAGATTGGTCTGGGTCGACGACTCGTTCAATTTCATACGTGAGGTCAGTGACCTTGCGTAAGACCTTATAGGGGCCATCGTAGCGGGATAAGAGCTTTTCAGAGAGACCAACACGGCGAGACGGGGACCATAAAAGTACGAGGGATCCGGGAGAATAAGAAACGTCTCTGTGGCGGCGATCATACAGGTCTTTCTGAGAGGCTTGAGACATGGTGAGGCGTTCACGGGCGATTTCACGTGCTTCGGTGGCTCGCGCTAAGGCGTCACGAACGTACGTAACAGGGTAACTGGAGGCGGGAAGCAGCGTGTCAAGAGGCAGTGAAGGCTCGCGGCCGTAGAGCAAGTAAAACAGAGAATAACCGATGGTGTCGTGCCTTGAAGAATTATAGGCAAAGGTAATGTAGGGCAAAGTTGCGTCCCAGTCGCGATGGTCTGCGGAAACATACATCGAGAGCATGTCGGTGAGAGTTCGGTTCAGACGCTCCGTAAGACCATTCGTTTGAGGGTGGTAGGCTGTTGTGACCTTGTGTTTTGTGGAGCAGGAGTGAAGGAGCTCCTGAACGACGCGGGACAAAAAATACCGGCCTTGATCGGTAAGGAGCTGTCGAGGAGCACCGTGCTGCAAAATGATGTCGTAAAGAAGAAAGTCAGCGACATCCGTAGCGCAGCTGGTGGGAAGAGCGCGTGTAATGACGTATCGCGTCGCGTAGTCGGTCGCGACGGCAATCCACTTATTCCCGGATGTCGATGTGGGAAAAGGGCCGAGAAGGTCGAGTCCTACGCGGTAGAAAGGTTCGGCGGGAATGTCAATGGGGTGAAGAAGACCGGCTGGCAACATTGCTGGCCGCTTTCGACGTTGACATGCGTCACAACTGCCGACATATCGCTGCACGGAACGGTAGAGGCCGGGCCAGAAGAAGCAGCGCCGTATGCGATCATAGGTGCGTGTAATACCAAGGTGACCGGCACTTGGCTCATCGTGAAGCTGGCGAAGAACATCAGACCGCAAGTGTGAGGGTACGACGAGAAGGCGTTCAGGGCCATCGGAGTGCATATTGTGGCGGTACAAGATCCCATCGTGAAGGCAGAACATGCGGAGTGAAGGACTTGTAGTTCCAGAACCGAGGCTATTCACGATGGAGCGTAAAGCTGGGTCTCGGAGTTGTTCGTAGCCTATGTTACGGAAATCGGATATGGACAAAATGCATGCCTCAATGTCTTTCTCGGCGTCTGCAGGCGGATCAACGGGATAACGCGACAGGCAATCGGCGTCCTGGTGGCGATGACCAGACTTGTAAACGACCGAGAACGAGTATTCTTGGAGACGGAGAGCCCAACGAGCGAGACGGCCTGTAGGATCTTTGAGCGAGGAGAGCCAGCAGAGTGCATGATGGTCAGTCACTACAGTAAAGGTGCGTCCATATAGGTAGGGACGAAATTTAGCAATGGCCCATACAAGCGCAAGGCATTCTCGTTCTGTGATGGAGTAGTTCTGCTCTGGTGCGGAGAGAAGGCGGCTGGCGTAGGCAATAACGCATTCTCGGCCGCACTGACGCTGGGCGAGGACGGCGCCGATTCCATGGCCGCTGGCATCGGTGCGCACTTCAGTGGTTGCAGTCGGGTCAAAGTGCGCTAATACCGGAGAAGTTGTGAGGGCGTCTATGAGCGCCGAGAAGGCCGAAGCCTGGGATAAGCCCCAGGTGAAGACGGCGTCTTTTTTCAATAGCGCAGTGAGGGGACGAGCGATCTCGGCGAAATTCCGAATAAAGCGGCGGAAGTACGAGCACAGCCCGATGAAACTTCGTACATCTTTCAGCGAACAAGGCACAGGAAAGTTTTTCACGGCGCTGACTTTATCGGGATCAGGCTGCACACCAGCGGAGTTAACAAGATGTCCCAATACAGTTATTTCACGGCGTCCGAAACGGCATTTGGAAGAGTTGAGCTGGAGACCAGCGTTACGGAATAGGCTGAGAATGGTGGAAAGGCGGTCGAGATGGCTCGCAAATGTCGGTGCAAAAATGATGACGTCATCTAAGTAGCACAAGCAGGTCGTCCACTTGAAGCCGCGTAGGAGCGAGTCCATCATGCGCTCGAAGGTTGCCGGCGCATTGCATAGACCAAACGGCATTACTTTAAATTGGTAGAGCCCGTCTGGAGTTATAAAGGCCGTTTTTTCTCGGTCCTGCGGGTCAACAGCAATCTGCCAATACCCCGATCGAAGGTCAATGGACGAGAAATATTTTGCGCCATGAAGACAGTCGAGCGCGTCGTCTATTCGCGGCAGGGGGTAAACGTCCTTCTTAGTTATTGCGTTGAGGTGTCTGTAATCGACACAAAATCTCCAAGTGTTGTCCTTCTTTTTCACGAGGACAACAGGAGAAGCCCAAGGACTTGAGGACGGTTCAATGACATCTTTAGGGAGCATCTTTTCCAGTTCCTTTTGGATGACAGCACGTTCAGCGGCCGAAACGCGGTAAGGGCGCCGGTGAATAGGCTTGGAGTCACCGGTATGAATTGTGTGCATGACAACGGAGGCTTGGCCTAAAGGGCGGTCGTTAAAGTCGAATAGATCGGCGTAGGACTCCAAAAGGTGACGAAGAGCTTCGGCGTGGGTGGGCGAGAGATCTGCCGCTAACATTTTGTCAATGTCAGTAGGCGAAGGGGCAATCGCTTTGGACGAGGTCGAAAGGTTATGAGGGGCGTCGACGGAGAGTTCGGAGACGTCACATTCCTTCAAAGACGACAGGATGCCCAGGGTGATACCTGCAGGGAGCACATGGTTGGATAGGCCAAAGTTCAAAACAGGTAAAGAGGCCTGGTTTCGGCGTACCGCGATCACTGTGTGCGGAAGAACGACGGAATGTGCAAGGACAACGTCGATAAGCGGCGAAACAACATAGTCGCCATCAGACACAGGTGGGTCAGAAGTTAGCTGGATGTAAGTTGCTGCTTGCGGCGGTAGGTGGATGAACTCTGTAGAACACAAGCGACTGGGCTTGTCCAAACCAACGTCAGTATCAAAAGGGAGTTCAAGCTGAATAAAACCGGTTGAGCAGTCGATAAGGGCGGAATGCGTCGAAAGAAAATCGAGGCCGAGAATTACGTCATGTGGGCACTGCTCAAGCACGGCAAACAAAAAAGTGGTCTGATGGCCGGCGATACACACGCGAGAAGTGCACATACCAAGCACTGGTGACGTGCCCCCATCCGCGACCCGAACCGTGCACTGAATAGCGGGAGTAAGAACTTTGCGCAATTTTCGGCGGAGAGCTGCGCTCATAACAGATATCTGCGCGCCAGTATCTATTAGGGCTGAAACGGTAACGTCGTCGACTTGAATGTTCAAAAGGTTCCGGCACGTAGGAATCGTCAATAGAGGATTTTGATGCTTGGTCGATAATGCAGCGTCACCTCCGGGCGCTGCATGGTCTAGTTTTCCGACGCGTAGGGTCCAGGTCGTGCAGGGGAGGAAGATCGACGTGCCTGCGGCGATAGAGGTCGACGGCCTTGAGGTGATGGTGAACGGCTGAACCTCGTGCTAGGGCGATTCGCGTCAGAGGTCGGGGCATCACGTCGAGGAGACAATCGACGAGCAGTGTCTTCGGGATGACGCCATGATCCCGTCTTCGAGGGAGAATTCCAGTGGTTTCGGCAGTAGCGTGCAATGTGTCCGGCGCGAGAGCAGTTGAAACATATTGGTCGATTATCGGCTGTCCTCCATTCAGCAGGGTTTCGGTAGCGTCGGGCGTAGCCTTGGTTCTGGTTTACAGGGGCATACGTACTCTCGGGCGCACGAAGAGAACAAACGGAGGCGAGGCCAAGGTTCGCAAACTCCTGTCGGACGACTGCTTGGATGAGGGAGACGGTGGGCAGGTTCGCTTGCATGTCCGAAGGTACGGCAGCAGGGACCATAGCTTCCAGCTCACGGCGAATAAGGCGGGTGACATTCTGCGGCGACGCAGCTTGTGGGATTAACGGAGGGTCTTCGCATGATGAAGTAGCAGCGGTATTGGGCAGCCGAACAAACTGGTGAGTGATGCGACGACTCTTTGCTTGTTCAAACCGCTTGCATTCTTTGACAATGGCTTCCACCGTAGTGCAGTCCTTGAAGATCAATAGATTGAACGCGTCGTCGGCTATTCCCTTCAGTATATGCGAAATTTTGTCAGATTCCGTCATATTAGAGTCAACCTTTCGACAGAGGCCCAGCACGTCTTGTATATAACAGACGTAGGACTCGGTCGAAGACTGCACACGGGAACCAAGCTCCTTCCTTGCCGCCTGTTGACGACCAAATGGCCGGCCGAACAACTCACAGAGCTTCGTTTTGCAAAGGTCCCAACTGGTCAGTTCTTCCTCGTGCGTGTCGTACCATATACGCGCTGTTCCCTTCAAATAAAATATCACGTTGGCCAGCTTCATCGTAGGGTCCCACCTGTGGTAGTCGCTGACGCGCTCGTACATGGCGACCCAATCTTCCACGTCCACTTTATCATCGTCCGTGCCTGAGAAGGTTCCTGGATCTCGGGGCGGAAGAAGAATCACAGGAGCCTGTGGCTGCGGCGCCGCCCCATCAGCCATCGCCGAGGAACCGAGACGGCGACCGCTCCGAAGTTCCGTATTGGGTGAACGAGGGAACGCAGGGCGGGCCTACCCAGCACCTCCACCACAAATGTTACGGAGATAAGTGTATTTACAATATGTACACAGGCAATTGCCGGCCAACACTAATGGCAGGCCCGAGACTTGTCCGACCACTTCGTTGCCTTCGTCCCTGAGTCCTGCGCACAGAGTGAGCCCCTCTGCTACCTTCCTCGTAACACTGCAGAGTAAGCCCCTCTACCATCTTGCGACAATATTGACGACCGACACCGCGATTGAAAGTTTCTTCAAGAAGGAGCACTGTCGTATACCACAACAAGGGAATTATCCTGAGATATGGAGTAATGATTTCTTATCCTAATTAAAGGTAGCATGTAGATTATTTGACCCTCCCTAACCTCACTCAATAACAAGACCTCATTGATGTGCCTGCTAAAAAGCAGAATTGTCGGGTGCATAACGCGTGCATATACTGCAGGAAGTGCTGATTGTTGCTGTCGTCATTTTTGTGAGAGTAACCTTTCTACTAAATATTGCACTTCTTAACACACGTAGTCAGTGTTATTGGACTGGTACGAATGTTCGCACCTGATGAATTAGCACTGTTTGAAGTTAGTGCTTATCCTGCATAGTTATTCGTCATTAAAAGAGGTTACACCTTTTTGAAATGTGCGTTAATTGCGATTTCGATCGGGCCAATGCGTCGGCGGCACAGTGCAGTCCGCGCAGCGTACTTACGTGTACGTTATACGGTGTTTCGAGAAATGCGTCCAGAAATCTTCTGAATACCGAAAAGCGCCTATTTGTGCACTCTTCCCGCATTTCCATTGTTTGTGCTCATTCGCGCACTGGACGATGAGCAGGAACGTTATAATGAACAGCAATTAAGAATAGTATATTTATTCATATACAAACCAAGACATCTAGAAAGTCAAACCTAGCCGGAGAATTCAGTTATTTACACACACAATCTATATCTGTTGTGACATCTGCGTCGAAACTGACGAACTTCGGTTATTTGAAGAAAGTGTGGCGTATCTGTGCAAAGCTCTGTCTCTATGGCCTTGGGGTTCTTCATGCAAATGACCCCATAATCCGACGGCACTAAACCTACAGAAAAACTGCTGAGCCCACAGCGCAGAGAAATAGCTCCAAATGTACATCCTGCGAGGGAATAGAAGCAGAGCAGAGGAAAGCCCTCTAGCCTGGAGATGCGACAGACATCTCCCGAAGGTAAAAGGTACAGTTGAATGTGCAGTTAACATGGTAAATACAAACTGAAAAGTAACCGCCGGCAACAAAGCAAAAGCCCCCGAAAGAGAGTTCACCAAAACAAGGAGTCACGAAGGCGTTCGCAAGGCGTTCCGAGAGTCCGAGACGTTCCAGAGGCGGGCCCTCGCTCAGTGCTTGCCCAGCCCAGCGTCGTCTACCGCGCACTTCACACATCACAAAGCGTACCAAACCTTAAAGAATCCAGCTTTGTTATTTCAAATTTTATTGCTTTATATTTTAGTTATTTAACTATACAAGGGTGATGCACTGCTGCGGGCATAAGATGACGTTAAGAAACGTCAGCTGATTCGGACAGAAGTGCCACACACGCATTCAATCTCACATGATGATGTTAAAAAATACAAGCGATTGAATCTGCACATGTATGTGATAAACATTGCACGATTGCAATCTTCGCAATTTTTTCACGAAATTACGGTTAAAGTGTGCGCTACAGCAAAGCCTACTCGTTCATTTAAGCCCTGTGATATAGCTCCATAGTGAAAGGGAAAATTAGCATCCACCTGTTTTGTAGCACAAGCCTACAAGAAAAATCCATATGGATTTCTCAGAAATGAAAGCGTCCTACTTGCCGAACAATTCGCACTGGTCCACGGTTCGAACCCGAGACCAGAACATGTACGGGGCGCTGGCCCTGCCAGTTGAGCTAACCAGGAGGCTAGCGATTTACAGCGCGACGGCGAATCCATCGAAAGCTCGGAGCACAAGGGGGTGACTATATGGCGAATGAGTTCGGCGGAAACCCGGAACGTTGAGTAACTTTTATGAAAGCGAAAATTAACACCCACCCGCTCTAAAGCACAACCTACGAGGATAAGCCTACGAGAAGAATTCTCAGAAATTTAAGCTGTCTATTTGCCAAAAATGCGTCCTGGCTCGGGGTTCGCACCCGGAATCTTTCCCGACATCCCTCTATCGCTCTTCAATCGAAAACGCGCCTTCATAAGCTGTAATCGCGGCCCCCGCTCACATTCTCAGACACCAATTCATTCTGTTATATAAGAAGGCCTATTTTATTCTGCGCAATTCAAATTTCTTGCTCTAAACTGAAAGAATATCGCACTTATGTTAGAAAATGCCTACATGGGGAATGTTGCAAGGAGCAAGTATTTTAGGAGGTTCCCTTTTAGTAAGGCAGATGGGAAAACAGTGAAGGTATACTAACAAAAACGTAGATGTTAAATTCATAATTTAGAAGAGAAATAATTACGAAGAAAACCGTTTCATGTAGAAAAATAATCAGTCATTGAAATGTACCCGAGTAGCGGATAAAAGCGCGATCAAAAATGAGGATTCATATTAAGGGGAATCGGTAAATTGCTCAAGCGTTCTCTAACAAAAGCCAAAAAAAGGCAAAAGGCAATAACGATGCAGATCAGGCAATGTCGCACGAGCCAACGTTCCGACAAGTGTACTTGTCTTCCTCAGGACGGCATGACGAAGACAAGTCCACTTTTAGAAACGTTGGATCCTGCGACATTACCTGTTCTACCCCGTTTTTAGAAAACTGTTGATCGATTGAAGACTCTATCTTCTGCTGAGCTTCTCATCTAGTTTGAAAGGGGTAATACAACACAAGAGTATACTTACGCAGACGGCATATGAAGGGAAGATGCGGCCTCGGTGATGCATAGAGCTCAACGGATACGTAGGGAGCAGCACTGAGGAGCTGACTTTCTCGGGCGGTGAATCGGCGTTCTTTTAATGGTACAAGGTGCCGGCAGTGAGGGTAGGCGTGCAAGCACTGGAGACAAAAATGGTTCGATCTACACACAAAGCAGCCGGAAAGTAGGCGCGATACTTCTTCGCTCCTTGAACGTCATGTTGCGGCTAAGAAAGGTTACCAGCCAACTACTCCGGGATTCCTGCTTCGCAGCAGAGAAGCGAAGGTGACTTCGCAGCAGAGAAGCGAGACACAGCCAAGACAAGCGGCACGTATACCTAAATTTTTTGTCTCAGGAGGTGTTATTGGGAGCGAGAATGCTGATCAATACACACAACAGCTCCCAGGTTTGAGCTTACCTCAAGTCGTGCTCTTTCCATCGCTCTAGAGGCCTCTGCAGAACACACGAGATTCTTTTTTACATCGAAGCTGTACAGCTCTGAGGCTCATGGACATTTTCGTGTCGTCGTTGTAAGCAAAAAGAAATGCAGGCATACCCACAGAGTGAACGATGATGAGTGGGCGAAGCTCCGGAAATTCATCGTAGATCGTGCCGAGTTCCGGATAATGTAGTTAACGCGCACGCTACGAACTCTTATGGTTCAACTACGCACAAGTGAAATCTCGCATCGGCACTTCATTGCAGGTCAAGATCCAGTGCCTATATATATATATATATATATATATATATATGGGTGGCCGGTGAACGGTTCTCCAGCGCGAGCAATCGGTATTTTTTAATCAAGAAACTCGCTAGACGACGCTGCCTACGTCAACGTTGCCTCTCGCCGGTGAGGGCGCGTTCTCCATCTTTGCGAGCTGGTAGAGCGTTCATCGAAGAAAGAGCGTTTCCATTGTCAACGCACGCCTTTCGCTCTCTCTCTCTCTCTCTGTCTCTCTCTGTCTATCACAAGACAGCAGATGGAAGAGTGAGAGAGCTCGCGCGCAGGGAGGCACGCACCGAGGGCGAGCGCGAGCGTGGCTACTACGCGACAACTAAACAGCGAGCGCCGCAGCGCCATCTATTGATCAATTCACGTACTAGCTAAGCAGCACCGCAGCGCCATCTCGTGATCATTCTGAGATCATTCAAGAGCGAGCGCATTTTATTGCTCTCACCCCTAACGGTCTCACATCGCACTGCATCGAAACATCGCGAACGACCGCATCCATCCAATGAGAAGCGTGCCCACGCGCCCCATCTAGGGATCGCTCATCACACTATGCGCTCCCATACGTCTGAATGGAGCGAGCCCCGCAGCGCCACCTCGTATTTTAATTCGTCAACTATGCTGCGCCAGCGCCATCTACTGATATCCCGTCACACTAGCCTTTACCATGTATCTCTATGGTGCGAGTGCCACCAACGCCATCTAGTGATCACTTCACGAACTAGACAAGGTGGCTACGACGAACAACTACGACAGACAAGCCATGCCTTAAGGAGCTTCGCCCCTAAAATCTACAGTGAAAAATAGCACCACAGAGCATAGCCAATATAGCGGGGCGGAGTGGACGAGAGGAGCTCGGTGCATGCATGTCTCCTGGCGCGGCGCACATTGACAGGTTCCGTTATATCACACCGCGCCTGTATAGACGGGCGTCGTGGCAGTCGTGGGTGCATATGGCTTCGTGTAGCGTAGCAAAAGCGACATAAGGGGAGCAGTGAAGCGAGCTGTAGTGGGACCCGCATTCGCAAAAAAGACCTATATTTCGTCCTCGGACACTTGTTTCATGTTATTTTTTTTATTTTGGTCAACGTTTTTGTGCTTAGTTGTGTATGTATGGCAGAAAAGCGCTAGCTTTCGTCACTGTTGAGCGCCTTTGAGTGCCAGCAACCCGCCTCTCTCATTGTCCCGTGGAAAGCCAGCGTGGTAGCGCTTATGCATCGCATTTTGCAGTGCTGCTCACAGGAAATGAGTGCCGCCCAGTACCTCACTGTGCGTCCCAGCAGAATTACAGTGAAAAAAACAGCGTTCCCAGTGTTACCTATTCAAGTGCTTATTATAGCGACGTTGCTTCTTTTTCTTCAATTGGGTTTCACCTAAACATTTTCTGTGTAGGAAACTAAAGTGAGATGGAAAAAAAGCGGCACGAGTGGTGGGACCCATCACTTTGTGGCTGGAACCTAAGTCAACTGACCTTCGCGCTGGTGAAGTCACTCGCGTCGGACGCGCGATAACTCTATCAAACTGAATGTTAAATTAAGGCGTCGCGCTCTTATTCATACTTGTTGACGCTCTTATGCTATAGATCATTTTGGCAGCATCTGCGCACGACAAGCAAGCTGTCGAGAGAAACCAATGAGGTTTCTGTACTGCTGTTAACGTCATTAGCTGCTTCTCAGAAATATCATTGCCAGACCTAAGAAACATATAAAAGGTGGTACGTGCGGGAATCCCAGGAAAACGCGTATTGTTCGAAAAAGAAGCGATGGTACTTGTGCTGAATACTATCGCCACGGCATTGTCCCTTATTGCCACAATGCCATGGTGCAGCGGAGCCGCGGAAGGAACTGAAGTAATATGTCAAAACACGTTCAGGGAGGTAAGATGCCCTTGCTTCAAGCTCTTACGATTCAGTCCAGGAGAGATCGACAAACTTGTGTCTGCCCCTGCAACCTTAATATAAGGCATACGCTCCTCTCCAACTTTTACTAAACGGACTTCTTTATGAAGCACGGAAAATCTCCGATGAGGCGACCAGAAATCTTAATTGAGGAATAATATGTCTGATGCAGACAGGGCTCTAAAAAGATGTTTTGTCACTAATTTTGAGCAATCTTCCAGTATATTCTCACGGTGTTGACAGGTTGACCCGAAAAAGTTATACAAGAAAGCCAAACTCTCCTAAGATCCTTAAAGAGGTATCTCCTCATCTGTGTAAACAAAACACGGCCATGCCAATGAAAAGGAAACTTTCCCGCCGATGTGCCCAATGTGATTTTGTGGAGGATAAACACGGTATGACTGTCGAAGGAAGCAACCCTTACCGCGAATACACGCGGTGGAGATACAGCAACGGACACGCATCACGAGCATTTGTCTGATATGTATAAGTGAACATGAGTCATGGTCATTCTAAGGAGCCAGCTTACAGCATAAACTGTATTGATCAACAAAAGCAGTCGACTTGCGTTTCGATGGCCCCAGCAACCGCCGCAGCCGGTGTACTGAACCGATATCGCGCACAATAGTAAAGGAATGTATATCTCTGAAGATATCGACCCAGTCAATAGGGTGATGTTTTACGGCCAATTATCAGGAATTAAAGGTCGGTGGTACAGCACTGGGAATCACCGTTAAGCGGACGGGTCAGATGGGCCCGCGCAGGCTTAGTGGAACGCTGATGTTGTGCGTTCATGTCGACGTGAATTCTGTAGTCAAAGTTCTCGCCGCCTAGCACCCTGCTAAAAGCACATCGGCATGATTCGCGAATCGTGCTCGACAGCGCGGACGATAGTCCGCACTGTGTCTAAGGAACCCCGCCCCCATGGGCAGGTGCTTTCATTTTTCAAATTTTCGGGATAGAGGCTAGCAGATTGGCCGCAGCTTAACAATACTTCAGATGACGCTTTCCACAACGCTTTGGCGGGATAGCGACATTGCGTGGTTATTCGCCTCCTGATGCACGCGGCGTGCTGACCAGAAAACCACGCAGCGTCTCTGCGCGTTATTAGCAATGCCAGTATGTTCGACCTGGCTCGCCAAAAGTGTAATGGGCACATAATTCTAGTTGGTCATGGCAAACCTCAGTTTCTTCATGGCATATCATTGCCCAAGAGGCGGTGGTGATATTGTCGAAGGTGGCTGTAGTGGTTGGCAGCGGACTGACGCTCGCATATGGTGCAGACGAGTCGCTGGCTCTCTCCAGCGACATACGTCATCTCCGCTAATTGAGACTGGTGTGTATGAAACTGGGAGCAAAGCAGATCAGTAGTTACGGCAGCCGCAACTGCGCGAAAGCAGTACACCATTAGCTCCCGTCGTAGCAACGCCGTCTTTGTACATGAGGAAAAACATTGCCACAATAAATCTCAACCAACAGATAGCTGTTTTTCATTAGTGTGGCTGGTTTAGTTCTTGAGGCATTGCTGATATCCTCACATCTGTTTGCACCAATTAACCAGCATGCAACATTTGAAAATACGTTCCTATCTAAGCCGAAATATCGCTTTATTTACTTAGTTACACGCCATTAACATAAGCTGTCTGACATCACCATGCGTATATGCCATAATTAAGGTACGGTAGACATCATCGCACTTGAGCTATGGAGCAGGGGACGCAGCCAGGAATAGCAAAATAAGTATAATTGTCGTCGCATTGAACAAGAGTGCAGTGTATTATTTATACACAGAACGCCGTTTGAACCTTAATCCAAATTCCAAAAGGGGATGAACAAGTGTCATGATGTCACGTGACGGATTCGCACTGAGGGCAGGGGCCGGACGTATCGACTAGTTTCGGTATTGGAAATAAAGCGTCCGCCATTGTTTTGGTAGGAAGGGAAAATTCAGCGACGTTTGCATGTGTGACCTTATCTTTGCAACCTAGGCATGAATAAAGTAAAGTTATGCAATTATTCATAGAAATAAAATGTGTACTCGGGTATTTTCTTTTTTTAACACCATATATATTTATCGAGACGCTGCATTCGTTGCGCCGATGGGCGGCGCTCTCGCTCTTATATCTTCTGCCATTCCGTCCGTCTGCTTCTGCCGTTTTCACTGTGCACGTGTGGAATTTCTTTAAAGTGCCTTGAAGGTGAAAATTTCGGTGTTTATGAGTACGAACGCGCTCAAAATGTCGGCGAAACTAGGAAAAGGACATAAGGCATGCTGCGGTGCATTTTATTGACACAAGTTGGGAAGAAACAGGGCAGCGAGATTTTTCCATTTCCCAGCGCAATAAAGGTAAGTACACTTTTTGTTCGGTACGAAGAAGCGAGGGCTATCCTTATCAAATAAGCTACAGGGCGAACCGAAAGATTGCTGTTGGTTCTTTACATTGGGCTTTTTGCTTGGCACTGCCCATTTTTCAGTAAAGCTACTTGTGGACAGTTTCTCGTGAGACGATTGATGCCAGCTGACACACACACGGGAATTTCGCGTCGGTATCGGTTTTGTTAGTGGTGGCTCCTAATTTCTTTTTCTTCGAGAAGAAATTGTGCAAAGTGTGTTCGCCGAATACACTTCTTCGACGAACTGGTTCGGCTTTAGAGCATTCCGACGACCAGTTCCTTGTAGCGACACTACCGCATTTGAATGCTTAAGAAATAAGCCCCCAGAATCCTTTACGTAGCGGTGACTGCTTACGTTGCGTGTAACGTGAAATTCGTGTTACGTGCGCTAAGGCCAAGGTGCACTTTGCTTTTGAACCTGTGACACATTCTTCTCTGTCTTCTTCGCACTCTCTATATTAGTGTCGCTTTTACGTGTTGTTTATTGATTTCCATGGTGGTATTTGTTTCATTTTCTAGGCGTGACGCAGGGCGAAATTACGCCAAAAGGGCAGACCTCGAGGGACTCACACAGGAGCAACTGTACGACGGCTACTTCCTCTGTTCGGACCACTTCGCCGAAAGTGCCTTCGCGAACCCTGCCAAAACAAAACATTTTAGCGCATTTCGATGTCTGCGCAAACAGTGTGCAAGGTATTGTCTTTGTGCATACATTCATAGCTCACATTGTTGCGCTATAATTCATTGCTACGAACACGAATTTTGATATCTAGTATTTGATGTGGGGAAGTTGCACAAGTACTAACAGTACTCGGCATTCTTGCCATGCATACTTTCATTTTTATATCAAATGAGGAGGAAGAAGCTCCTAGAAAAATCCGAAATATCTTAGTAAGTCAAGAAAGTACGCTGTGCCAGAAGCAAGTGTACCAGCAAAGCTGAGGCTCTTTCACCGGTTTGTTAAGGCGTCTTCGAAAGTCAAATTGCAAATTACCCTCCAGCCAATTACAAAACTAATAGTACAGCTCAACTTTGTCCTATGATTCCAACATTATGCACGAAGTTGAGCATATGAGCTCTATAAAATAAAAGCTTTATATGACTCAGGCATATTAGAGGAATGTCTTGAAAACCGGTCAGAGTAGGCTTGTTCTGAGCTATCTGCCCAGGCTGATTCATTAAATGCTGTAGATCTGAGTTACTTTTGCGAACATTTTTCCATGCCCTAAAGGTGCGCGTCCTGTAGTACCTTTGCGCATGACTCTGTCCTAGCCCAGTTTCCAATGATGATTAACCATCGACACTTACCTATACTGCATTTTTTTTCTCAATAGAAAGCTTTGTCTACAGGGTGTGATTTATTGTCTGATGTAATATTGTGATACTCATGCCTAAACTGTGATCGATAATATGGGCATTACAAATTGCGAGGAATAACTGCAATGTACTGCTGTAAAATTCTGTAATGATGCCCTGTTAGCAATGCTACAGCTTTGAACGAGGGTTTACACGACGTTCTGAGAATCATAGCCAAGTGTTATAACGTAAATATAATTTGCTCAGTATGGAATGGTACATTAGCACAAGCTGAGTTATATAGGAAGTTAGCTTGCTATAGAAGGTTATTTCGACTAGCAAGCTTCATAGAAAAAGGGGCTGGTAGTGTTGAGCTCAACGTGCAGGTCATCTGCACTGCATGATCAGTTCATTGTTCACAAACGTGTTACTATGAACCGTCGTTTCTGGAGAATTTTATTGTGTACAGCCAATGAACGTGGTGACCCCTGCAGCGATATTGTATATACGATGAATTGTGTGAAGGCTTCTCTTATGCTTGTGAAACCGATACAGAATGCGAACATTTGTATTTATCGTACGAGATACACTGCTCTGTACTATTGTGGCATCTATTGAGTTTTACCGTTTGCAATACGTTGCTATTAAAATGAGTGAATAAACCACATTTTCTGACTACACCGTTTTCTTGCTCAAATAAAACTTTCGCGCTTCAAGGCTTGCTGGCTCGTGGGCATTGAAGCAAGAAATATTTACAAACAAATGTTTTGTGGATGTGCTGAAAGTCCGAGAAAATAGCAAACGAAAGTTGTCGAAAACAAGATATACAGCAGCAACGCAACCTGAAAAAAAATTGCACGCCGTCGTGCACTCGTCGAGCGCATAGCAGACGACAAGTAGCTCCACGCTTCCTCCTCTCTCAACAAAAGCGTTGCTATAGCAGTATCAGCAATTTTTTTATTGTTTCTTGATTCACAGTTTGGCCTACCAAACACCAGGAGACAAATTGGCGCTAGTGGTGCTATTATCGCTTGCGTGGGGAGTATAGCAGCTAACCTAGCCTTGCTGATGGCGCCTCCTGATGTTAAAAACTCAGACGTATGCTATGAATTACGCCAGTGGTGATTTCCGCGACTGCATTGATATACACCTGCTACTTCCCTCCATATTAACTTCATAATGACCGACCTTCGAGAAATACTAAAGCGGAAAATACCATTTTATACATTCTGAAACTAACCATTCATAATGCTGCGCCTACACGTATTACGTGACAAAATCTGGAGGGATTAAACACACCGTGACAACCCAAATATAGCCACCACCTATATATGTTTCTGCACAATTATAGAGTTCTATAGTCCGCACGTCTGGGGGGGGGGGGGGGGGAGGAGGGGGGCTATATAATTTTTATTTGGTCAAGTTAGATGTGTGCTGATGTTCCAAAATTTTGAATAGCGTGTATTTCATATGGAACTGAAATCTAACAAGTCATATTACAAATACTGAAGATTTCGCGAGGAGTTGGCGGATACTCAGCAACGGCTCGGAAACTGCACAGGGAGGAAAGGTTATAAATGGGATGAATTATTTTTCTATAATCGAGATACCACTACGCATGCTGAGGAGCTTTTACCAGCACTACGAAGGAGATATTCATACCCACATCCAGATCTGTTTCCTTAAGATTGAAATGTCGTGGAAGGGAAAGTGTTATGAATGTACTGTCATGACCACGATAACTTTATTAGCCGAGCCATTCGCAGTAGATGGGGTCCTTTCGAACGGAGTGTTGCGTATGGAGGAAGGGATACAGCTGGGAGGTGGCGTGAAGTGTCACTATTAAATCCTACAGTCGGCTACAGCGTAAGAATAAATATAAGTGCCACCCGCGGCGCCTCGCTCTGATCTTTCTTGAAAGCCTCCATGCAGCAGAGGAAGTATTTCCTAACCAATGAGAAATATCTCAATGCTTACAGAAAGTATTTTGTAACCAGAGAGGTCGACTGTGCCCTTTGTAGAAGCCCTGAATTTGACGCCAGCAGAGATATATATCCGTTGTTTGATTCTAAGCCTCCCGCGCATATGTATCGGACTTATAGGTGCCCATCTCAGAGGCAATGTTTTGAACAGTGCTATTGAATAGATATGCAACATACGAAGTTTGACGTCAACTTTGGAGGTAATTTACTGATTCGTGTTTACTTTTAGAAGACACAACAAAGATACTGGTAAAACATTTTTTCGAGTGTTTCATTTCCATGAAAATTTAAAACTTAGAAGTAAATCACAGTCTGCGACTCCAGCAGCCGCGGATCATACCGAAGTGCTGGAGTTGTGGCTGTGCCGCGCAGATGCTTCTCGACAAACATAAAAGAGGTGACCATCGAGAGGCATCACAGTATGACTTACTATGAGAGGCATCACAGTATGACTTACTGGTCGTAACTCTGTATAGCCTTCGAAAGCCGTTCTCGAAGATTTGGTGTGGACCGCGAGACTGAAGCAAACGCTATGTTTAGGAACCTATTTGCCCTTACTCGGGCCTTCCCCGCTTAGAGAAGTCTCATTTTTCTGTCAAGTCGCGAGGAGCGTCAGTATGCACTCTCCGCCTAATATTTTTCCCGCCATGCGCCTGTCTCGCACCTTCTTGCCCCGATAAGATGATTAATTGACGCGTTCGACAACATTGTCGCTTTCTCGAGATTCGAGGCGTGACCTTGGGCGCCTCTTCGGGAGCGCCGCTGTTATCATTTTTTTCGTCTTTCCCTTCAGCTCGACACCGGGTTTCTCGGCGAAATGGGGACTGTTTTGTGATGCTGCCCCGCACTGTAAGAATGATATGATATAATAAAGAAAACACGAAAGTGTATACACACATAAATACATGGCGCAAAGTTTCATAAGTCCCTATGTAACTCATAGCACATCAGTCCGCTTCAGAGTCACGAGTGTCATGGTGGACTTTGTATGCACTGCTGTGGCTTGTTTGCCTGCCATCCCGTTTCCCAACACTCCGATGTGACTCGGTATCCGTTTAAAACAATTCTCGTGAGCAGCCGTGGAAACGATGGGGACTGTTTTTATAATTCCATATATCGTGCTATCGTTCAAGTGAAAATAGGAATCCTTTATCATTTCTAGCGCTCCTTTCCAGTCGGAATAAATCATCCAGTGATCAGTGCGTCACATTCTGCAATAACTTTTCAGGTTTGTAATATCATTGCAAGCTCTGCTAGTGTAGAGGAGCTCTCGTAACATGGTAACATCGTGATATCGTCACGTGGTTCCGACACACGAAACACTTCAAATGAAGCCCACAGGACTCAAGCTGATGTAAGGCGAACTGTTTATTGAGCGAACTTGTGCCCAGCAAAACAAGGCCAATCACAACTCACAGCAAGAACGGCGTGAACAGCCGTCGGCCGACGGAAAGACTGACAAGCGGCGTAATGCGTCGTCCTTTATACACGCGTCATAACGCGTTCTCGCATTATCTCTGGAAATCCAGAAGTTACTGAAATGTGCGCGTCAAGGATGCAATGTTTCAAGAATGGTCGACACGCTTCCAGAAGTGGCATGCAGGATGAACGCGGCCTGCGTTGCGCTGACAGAAAGTGATAACAGCGCTCCCCGCTACCAATCAAAACCAACGCACGTGTCACTGAGAACCGATAACGGCTTTCCATTTGAATCGAAACAACCGCGCGTGTCAGTACCCCTCTCTGAAAAAGCATCGTCCCGATGCTGAAGACAGAACATGAGAGTGAGAGTGCATGCAATAAATTACGTTAACAATGCGTCACAGTTAATCAGCGCGCGTAATAAGGTTTAAAGGGCAACTCCGGCAATTTTTTAGTGTCTACTGATCTTAATGAAATTTTCAGTATGTATTCCCCTCGCAGTTGTAATAATATTTTCCAAACCAGGCGGTTGCAAGTCAATTAGTTTTTCTAGAAACGAATTTAAAAACTTTTTAGCGGATTCGCCTGCGGACCACCCTCTGTTTTTGACGTCATCACCTTCAACACTGCCTACCAGAGCCTGCGGCGGTACTTCAGCAGCGGTACTTCTGCGATCAAATCGCCGCAGTCAAGTTCAGAAAAGCTGGCATAACTCAACACATTGTCGCATGAGGTCGCCACTTTTATTTCTCTCCGTATTTCTGACGGCCGGAAGGCTGTGACGTCATCGCATACGCTGCAAGAAGCGTCTACCCGTTTCGGTTTCGGTCGGTTATTTAAATATTCTTGGTGCGTTTCTGAGCAAACTGAACCGAAGTTCTATTCGGTAACAGTACTATTCGGAAACATTGATATCGGAACATGGTGACGAAACCGCGGGAGTTGCCCTTTAAGTCACACCTCGTGTACAACTTCAGAACGGGTGCGCCACCGCTGGGATAGCATTAAGCCATCGGGCACGACCTCATAGTCCAGTTCCCCACGACGTCGTACTACCTTGCAGGGTACAAAGTAGCGCCGCAAGAGCTTCTCACACAATCCCCGTCGTCATATCGGCGTCCAGAACCAGACAAGGTCGTCGGGTTGTTATTCGCTGTGGCGACGTCGAAGGTTGTAGTGGCGCTTGTAGACC
Source organism: Hyalomma asiaticum (assembly GCA_013339685.2). Lineage (NCBI taxonomy): Eukaryota > Metazoa > Arthropoda > Arachnida > Ixodida > Ixodidae > Hyalomma > Hyalomma asiaticum. The sequence continues at coordinate 73,660,890 of CM023487.1, read as the reverse complement.
GTCTGCTGGCTATTGATACGCAGGCGGGCCAGCTGTCGAGCTCCTTCGGCGTGTTCCAAGTAGCTGGGTCGGTGCTGACCGGTAGCATGGCGTCAAGCGTCGTTGTTGGGCTCCGTCCGTAGACAAGCTCGTATAGAGGAACCTGCGTCGTTTCTTGCAGGGCCGTGTTGTACGCGAAGGTCGCATACGGAAGTACGGTGTCCCATATCTTCTCTTCGACGTCGACGTACATGGCCAGCATGTCTGCGATGGGCTTATTTAGGCGCTCAGTGAGGCCATTCGTCCGCGTCTGGTAGGCCGTGGTTCGGCATTGGTTCGTGTGACTGTATCTCAAGATCGCCTGAGTTAGGTCAGCCATAAAGGCCATACCTCTATCGGTGATGAGGACCTCCGGGGCTCCGTGACGCCGGACGATCTTCTCAATGAAGAACTCGGCGACCTCGGCGGCAATGCCTTCGGACAAGGCCCTTGTTTCGGCATAGCGAGTGAGGTAGTCAGTCCCTACGACGATCCATCTATTGCCGGAAGTCCACGTCGGGGAAGGACCTAGTAAGTCCATGCCGCTTTGCTGGAATGGCCGTCGAGGCGGTTCGATGGGTTGCAGAAGTCCGGCTGGCCTAGTTGTCGGCGTCTCGCGTCGCTGACAGTCTCTGCATGTCTTTACGTAATGGGCGACGCCGGCTGTGAGGCGAGGCCAATGGTACTTCTCTTGTATTCTTGATAGTGTGCGGGAAAAACCGACGTGTCCAGCTGTCGGATCGTCGTGTAAATTTTCCAGAACCTCTGGACGTAACGCGGAAGGCACCACGAGGAGGTGGTTGGGGCGGAGCGGCAAGAACTTCTTCGGGATGACGCTGTTCCACAGGAAAAATGAAGCCAATCCTCGGTGGCATACTTTCGGCACAGCGGCGGTCTTGCCTTCCAGATAGTCCATGAGGCTCTTGAGCTCTGGTGAGCTCGTTGGCGTTCGGCGAAGTCGACGGTACTTATGGATCCCAAGAAAGAGTCATCGTCCTGGCCACCCTGTGGCGGCGGATCGACGGGGGTGCGAGACAAGCAGTCGGCGTCTGAGTGCTTTTCTCCGCTCTTGTAGACGACGGCAGTGCCAAATTCTTGCAGTCTAAGACTCCATCGTGCGTGGCGTCCTGATAGATCTTTCAAGTGAGCTAGCCAACACAAAAAGTGGTGGTCACTCACAACTTTGAAAGGCCTGCCGTACAGGTAGGGGCGGAACTTTGATGTAGCCCAGATGACGGCAAAGCATTCCTTTTCTGTGGTGGAATAAGTTGCTTCCGCCTTCGAAAGTGACTGGCTAGCGTCAAGTCCGAAAGTGACTGGCTTTCAAGTCCGTCGGTCCTCTTCACGAGCACGGCGCTGAGCCCTGTGCTGTCTGCGTCCGTGTGAATTTCGGTGTCGGCTTCTTAGTCGAAGTGCGCGAGTACTGGCGGCGTTTGGAGGCTTCGCTTTAGTTCTTGAAATGCCTCGAGTTGCGGCTTTTCCAATTGGAAGTCGACGTCGGCCTTCGTGAGGTACGTCAGCGGCTCGGCGATCCGCGAAAAGTTCTTGACGAAGCGCCTGTAATAAGCGCAGAGGCCAGAAATCGGCGTATTCCTTTCTTTTCGGTGGGCGGAGGAAATTCGGCGATCGCAGCTGTTTTCTGCGGATCAGGGCGTACTCCCGACTTGCTGATAACATGGTCAAGCAACAACAGCTCCTCGTTTGCGAAGCGGCATTTTTCTGGCTTCGGGGTAGGTCCGGAGGTTATGATTACCCGAAGAACAGCTTCAAGGCGCCGGAGGTGTTCGTCGAAGGTAGAAGCAAATAGGACTACGTCGTCCAAGTAGACGAGGCAAGTCTGTTGTTGTTATGTGGGGTTTAACGTCCCAAAACCAGCTCTCATTATGAGACGCCGTAGTGGAGGGCTCCGGAAATTTCGACCACCTGGGGTTCTTTAACGTGCACTGACATCATACTGCACACGGGCCTCAACATTTCGCCTCCATCAAAATGCAGCCGCCGCAGCCGGGATTCGATCCCGCCACCCTCGAATCAGCAGCCGAGTACCGTAGCCACTAGACCACCGTGACGGGGCGACGAGGCAAGTCTGCCACTTCAAGCCTGCCAATACTGTGTCCATAACCTGTTGGAACATCGCAGGCGCTGAGCAAGGAACAAAGGGCATGACTTTAAACTTGAACGCTGTCTGTTGTTAGAAAGGCAGTCTTGTCTCCGTCTCTCTCGTCTACTTCGATTTACCAGTAGCCGGTTTTGAGGTCCGTCAACGAAAAATACTTTGCCTTGTAGAGTCAATCCAAGTCAATCCAAGGGCGAAGCTCCTTAGCGCATAGGCTAGTCCGTCGTCGTCGTCGCGTCGTCATAGCCACCTCTAGGTCTCAGAATGATCGCGAGATGGCGTTGCGGTGCTGTTTAGCTAGTACGTGAATTAATCAATAGATGGCGCGGAGGCGCTCGCTGCGTGCTGCGTGCTGAGTGTTTACTAGGGCGCCGGCGTGAGCGGATGTGTTTTTCGAGGTCTCCGGAACGACAACGGGAGATAAGTTTTCTTGCATGCATTGAGCTTGCTATTCCAGTATAGGTCATTAGCATAACCTATATTTGTGGTTATTAGTTGGTATGGTGGTATGGTTGTTTGGGGGTCAGTAACTTGCTTTTTGGGTTTTTTGCTTTCCTTTTTCTTCCTCCTCGTGGCTGAAATGCATCTACACCCACCACGAGTATTTTGAAGTCTGGGCTATCCATTGAGTTTTTGGGTATGTACTATCTTAGGGAAGTGTTTGTAGTACCGAGAGAAGTGTTTGTACTTAGGGTTTGTACTTAGCGAAGTGTTTGTAGCACCGTGGTTATTAGTTGTTACGGCTTTTTGGAGGGGTTAGTAACTTGCTTTTTGCGTGTTTGTTGCTTTCATCTTCCTTCCTCCACGTGGCTGAGGTGCACGTGCACCCACCACGAGTGTTTTAAAGTGTGGGCTTTCCATTGAGTGTTTGTGTGCGTATTAGGGAAGTGTTTGTAGTACCGAGGGCCTTTGTTCTTTAGATAGTGTAACACTTGTGCTACGAGCGGTCATGGTCAAAAAGACCGCAATGTGTTCAGGGTGCGGGCCAGCTGTGAAAATGGAATTTTGTGTGGAAGAGAAGGCAGAAGAAGCTGACGCAAAATGTAGACAGTGCGATATCGAGGCAAAAATGGAAAAAAATGATGGCTGCTCAGAGCGGACTTATGGACAGAATCGCTGAGCTTGAAAATCCGTTGGCAAAAGAGCGCGAGAAAACGCAGGCCATGGGGGAGAGGCTTAGCTTAGCAGAGGAGGGACTAGCCATGGTAGTTAAGGTGAACAAAGAAGCAGGCAACAGCGAGAATAGTACGGCGCCGACCTCCAGCGCGCGGGGGGGGGGGGGGAGAGGGGGCGCAAGGACAGGGTGTGAAAAACGCAGGTGCAAAGAGCGCGGGGCTCAGCTTTCAGGAAGTAGCTTGGCCGGAGGGAGTAGACAATACAGCAGCTGTGACTCAGGCTAAACATCCTGACAGCAACCAGGTGCAGGTGACTCCAGCTGGAAAACCTCAGCGGGTTATCATAGCTGGCGATTCCAATTTAGTTGGATGCGCTGAGGCACTCAAAGAGAGGGTGAAAGGCGACAAACGAGTATTGGTAGGGACGTTCCAGGACATAGGCTGGGTTCAGTCATGAGTCAAGCAAGAGAAAAGCTCAGGTCTGAGGCTCACGGACGCAACCTCGTGATGATTGCGGCAGGGCTAAATGACGTCCTCAACAAAGAATCGTCAGGATTAGCGACGACCTTGGCAAGAGGGGTCGACGACTTGCGCGCCATCTCCCCCCAGGTGCAGATAGTAGTGTGCACAGTACCGGAACTACCCGTGCGTGACGTCAAGCTCCAAAGAGCGGTTGTCGATGCAAATAAAGAGATATGGCGTACGAGTCGAGAGAAGGGTTTAGAAGTAGTGGAAATAAACAGGGAGGTGCATAGGTGGGCGGGTTTCCAAAGAGACAGAACTCACTTCGATAGGAGGCTTGGTCATGAGGTGGGTTGGCGGCTTGCAGGGCGTGCAGTAGCATTTTTGGGGGGTACGCGGGCCCTTCAGAGTCCGGGGTAGCAAGGAGCAAAGGAAACAACCAGGGCGATTTTCGGGCAGGTAGCACTGAGAAATGCCAGAAAAGAGGTAAAAGGAAGAAAAGAGCGAAGGCACGTGTAGCAATTAGTTACATAAACATGCAGGGTGGCAGAAACAAGGAAAAATGGTTAGAGATTGAGGAACAGTTAAACAAAGAAAAGATAGGCGTTTATGCGGTTACAGAAACACACCTTAGAGACCTGGAAGAGCCGCCACATATTGACAATTATGTTTGGGAAGGCGCAACAGGATCATATCAGAAAGAAAAGGTGGGGGTGTTGGAATGCTTATTCATAGCGGAGCCAAATGGGAGAGAGTAAAACAAACGTGTTCAGAGCACCTCTGGGTTTCGGGCACGGTAGGAGGAAAGAAAACGTGGCTAGGTGTAGCTTACATGTGGACGGGAAATAACTGCAAGGAAAAGAATCTGGAGGTAAAGCATTGCATAGACACCGATATTAAAGAATTTTGTCATGGGGCCGAAATCATCCTCTTAGGGGATATGAATGCCCACATCCACGACCTTGACGGATATACAGACACCAGTGGGAGGTTATTGCTCGATCTTTGCGAGCACCATAGTCTTGTGATAGTTAACACAGGGCCCAAGTGTGATGGACAGATCACGCGGGAGGTCAGAAACAGACAATCTAACATTGATTATTGTCTTACGACAGAAGGAATCTATGAAAAGCTGAGAGAAATGAGAATAGACGAGGGCAGGATGAACAGCTTGGGTAGTGATCACAAACGCATAACGTTACAACTGGGACATAAAACTGAAAATGATAACGCAGAGTCGAAGTATGGCAGCTCGTATCTAAGTGACAAACAAATAAAAAATACAGCCGCAAGAGTAGGCGAAGAAGTAGGCAAAATACGAGGCAAGGACTGGGGGTATAATGAGCTACTTCATGTAATGACGAAAGAAATAAGTAAAGAGAAGAAAACTGTTTGCTGGAAAGGAAAGAGAGCACCGAAAGGATGGTGGAACAAGGAAATTCAGGAAGCGATCCAAAAGCGGCGTAAAGCATCAAGAGAGCACACACAGGCAAAAAGGGAGAAGCGGCCTAAAGTCGAAGTCACGGAAAGATGAAAAATATATTTAGTGAAAAAATCTGTTGTATAGAAATTGGCAGAGGCGAAAATTAAAGGTGGAAGCGAGCGCTGGGTGACAGAAATTCATGACAAAAAGAAGCGCGCGCCTAGGATATTTTGGGACCACATAAAAGCGCTAGGTAAAGTCTCCCACATTGCAACAGCATATTGTTGATGAAAGAGGAAATCAATTGGAAGGGTACGAAGCGTTGGGTTACATACAGAAGGTAACAGCCGGTTCGTTTAAAAAATCGCCCAAGAGATTCCCCCAGTCGATAAATCCATGACGGAGAGCGAAACTAAGGAAGAGCTAGAACTTGAGAATTTCAACTGGAAAAAGGCCGAAGGAAAAATTCGAAAGCGCACTGCTCTGGATTTAGATGGGGTCCCTGTTAACCTCATTAATGAATTAGAACAGAACACTGAAGAAGCACTATTGAAAGCCATACAAAAATGCTTACAGGAGAGGCAAATACCGGACAGTTGGCGAAAAAGCAGAATGAACTTAGTCTATAAAGGCAAGGGGGAAAAGAATAACATTCGCTCGTATAGACCGCTAACCATTACATCGGAACTACAAAGGAACTACAAAGTATCCGTGGAAGCTGTAAAATTAAAAATAGAAGCCTGGGCGGAACGTCACAATATTTTGGGAGAACTTCACAATGGATTTCAAGGAGACCGGCGTTTAGACGATAACCTATTTGTTCTTACTCAGTGTATAGAAATATCTGAAATAGAAAGGAGGCCGTTGTATGTGGCTTTTCTAGACATCACTGGGGCGTATGACAATGTTAATCAGGAAATATTGTGGGAAATTTTGGAAGGAATGGGCATAGGCGACGATTTTGTACAGCTTTTGAGGGAAATATATTGAGAAAATACAGTTTGCATAGAATGGGAAGGAATCAGTAGCATAGAGAACGTTGATATTGGCAAGGGTCCGAGACAGGGATGTCCTTTGTCGCCGCTGTTATTCATGCTCTACATGGTTAGAATGGAAAAAGCGCTAGGAGATAGCAACATTGGTTTTAACCTGTCACACAAACAGGGCGGCGTGATGATTGAGCAGATGCTTCCGGGTTTATTTTACGCTGATGATATTCTCTTATTCGCGGATAGTCGAAATGATATACAACGGCTGGTGAATATATGCGGAAAGGAAGGCGAGGCTCTAGGACTAGGATTTAGTGTAACAAAATGCGGATTGATAGTATTCAATGACCCCAACGATAAGGCGGTATCCATACAGGGCCAGGAATTACCGAGAGTACGCGAATACAAGTACCTTGGCGTATGGGTAAATGAGGGTGATAGATACATGAAGGTACACGAAAAAGCCTTGGCAGCAAAGGGAAAGAGGAACGCAGCAATAATGAAGCACAGAGCGTTATGGGGACACAATAGGTACGATGTGCTTAGGGGTCTGTGGAAAGGGGTAATGATACCGGGGCTTACATTTGGGAACTCAGTGGTGTGCATGAGGCCAGAGATACAATCAGGAATGGATGCGAATTAAAGAACTGTGGGACGCCTCGCGTTGGGTGCTCACGGAAAAACGACAAACGAGGCTGTAAGAGTGGTTCAAATGAGAGGAAATAGGCGCATGTTTCTGCATTCCGTAAAGGTAGCACGGCTCAGCGCCAAGGCTGTAAAGGGCGATATGGGATGGGCGAGTTTTGAGGCAAGGGAAGCGCAGAGCAAAATAAGGTTTGAAGAGAGGCTAAGGAATATGAAGGAGAGTAGGTGGGCAGTGAAGGTGTCCCGCTATTTATATAGAAAGAGCGTTGACACGCAGGGGAGAAAGAGAAGTAGGAGGCTCACCAATAAATATACGGCTCCAAGACAACTGACAACAAAGAGCGAAAAGCGAAAAGTCAGAGAGGCGGAGAAGATTTACTGGAGGGCAGCGATGGAAAAAAAAACCGACTCTGAATAACTACCGAGAGGGGAAAAACGAAATAAAGAGGGAGGCATTTTATGATAATTCAAGAGGAAGCGCTTTATTGTTTGAAGCGAGATCGGGCTGCCTTAGAACGCGTATTTATAAGGCGAAATTCAGTAAAGAAGAGGAAAAATGCACACGCTGTGAGGAATATAGGGAAACTCCGGAGCATGTTTTCATTGAATGCGGAAATATCCACCTAGGTGTACGTTTGGGCACCACCCTACATGAAGCCTTGTGTTTTACGGCGAACAACGGGAAGCTGAACATAGCCGCGATTGAAATAAGTAAGAGACGGTTAGAATACTGGTGGCAGAAAACTAGAGGGAATGGACAACAATAATTATAGGGAAAATATGGACTTTCTGCCGTAAGGGGCAGGGAACTGGGCTACGAATTTCCGTTTCTGCTACAGTATAATCGATTTGATTGAAGTAGATATAAAAGGTATGAGGAAAATTTAAAGAGAGAGAGAAAAAAAGAAAACTTCTTAAATCTTCTTAAGAGCCTGGTGGCGCAAATGTCACCGCCCCGTTACAAAGGGGACGCTCATAGCATCCGTCCATCGTGCTCTAGTGTGATAGGACAGTGCTAGATGGCAGCTGCGGATTCACAGCATACCCACGGAGTGAATGATGATGAGTGGGGCGAAGCTTCTGTCCGTCCATCCCTCTGTCTGTCTGTCTGTCTGTCTGTCTGTCTGTCTGTCTGTCTGTCTGTCTGTCTGTCCGTCCGAGCGCTGTGGTGCTGCTTGGCTAGTACATGACTTGATCAATAGATAGCGCGGAGGCGCTCGCTGCGTGCTCTAGTGCGATAGGAGAGCGCTACATGGCGACGCACTGCTTCTGACGTCTTTGATGATGTAGTGGGCAAGATTCACTGAAGATTCACGGTTTTTACCGATGAACTTCCGGAGCTTCGCGCACTCATCACCATTGTGGTAGGGGGACGGTGCGCGAGCTTCGGCGTTGTGGTGTTCAGTGTGCGGGGCCGAAATTTGAAGCGCGCGGGCCTTCAGTAATGATGATGATCGGTGTGCGGTGCCGACGAAATGCGGCCGCACACGTGGTTCGTTCGCGATGACGAGACTTCAGCTCAAGCGACGGGGCCGAACAGCTGAGCGAACCACAGGACGACTGGGACTCGACGGGAACGGATCGAGCGCCGGGCCTCGTCCCGGTTTCCTTCAGCGACGTGGCTCCTACTCGGCTGGCCTCGCCCCGGCTTTGTTGTCCGTCGGCCTGTACGCTCCTGTGCTTGGGCCATGCCCCGAACAGACATTCCTGTGCTTGGGCCACGCCGCGAGCAGACGTTCCCGCACTTGAGCCACGTCCCAGTGCTGCTGCCGCTGTCCTGACCCTAGTTGGGCAACATCCCAGTTCTGTCCGAGTACTTGGGCCGCGCCCCTGCGGTGCTGCGGCTGCTCTTGGAGCTGGGCCGCGTCCCGGCGCTGTGTCCCGTACCCGGTCCACACCTCGGCGCATTACTGTGCCTGAGCTACGTCTCAGCGCATGCTCGTGAGACTCGGGCCGTTACCTCGAGTCTCCTGGACGGAAAGAGTCTCACTTTAACGGCTGCTACTTTTCCAAAAAATGTGAGTGGCTACATTTTGACTGCCAGTGCGCTGGAGCCGCCTAGTCTTCGTTTGTGTATCGTTCGTGTTTGTCCCATGCCCTTTGTCTGTCCCGTAGACGTGTCCCTCTGTTCGTCTGGGTTCTTCCCTCGTGCGTCTGGTTGACCTGCGCCCACATTACAGCCCACACTTATTCGCTCCGTGGATACGCGTGGAACTTTTTTTTTCCTGGGAAGGCCTTCATTGATGTCGAAGGCGAGCGCGGACACTGCGGTCGTCGTTGTGGGTCCGCGAGAATCGGTGAGGGCGAAGGCATTGCTTACTTCCACAAATTCAGTTAGGTGCGCTACCGTCGCCCCCTATTCAGGTGCCTGTATTCGTTGCTGAAGTTCGTTGCCATTACCTTGGCTTCGCCGTTATGCACCTTGGCCATGCCTCTTGCGACGCACATCTGACGGTTTAGGAGCAAGTGGTGGTCGTCTTCGATTGTGCCTTGTAACTTGGTAGGCGCTTTGTTGGCGACGGAAATGATGACGGCGGACACTCGCAGGACCGTTATCTGCTCTTCTGTCACATTCAAGGCATGATAAGCGACGTTGCAGTCTGACGGCGTTGCATTATCCGTGGACAGCGTGATTCACCTGGATCTTACGTCGATGCCTCCGCCGTGCTGGTCCAGGAAATCCATGCCTAAATTGAAAATCCATGCCTAAAATGGGTCGTCCTTTATACGCGCGTCATAAAGCGTTCTCGCAGTATCCGTGGAATTCCAGAAGTTACTGAAATGTGGGCGTCAAGTATGCAAAGTTTCAAGAATGTTCGACACGGTTCCAGAAGTGGCATGCAGGATAAACGCGGCCTGTGTTGCGCGTAACAAAAAGTGATAACTGCGCTCCCCGCTATCAATCCAAACCAGCGCGTGTCACTGAAAACTGATTACTGCTTTCCAATTAAATCAAAACAACCGCACGTGTCGGTACCCCTCTCTGAAAAAGCATCTTCCCGATGCCGAAGACAGAACGTGAAAGTGCGAGTACATGCAATAAATTAACAATGCGTCACAGTTAATCAATGCGCGTAATAAGGTTTTAAAGGGAACTCCGGCAATTTTTCAGTGTCCACTGATCTTAATAACGAGAGGGAAGGGGTCAAGGGCTCGTTCTTTAAGGCCCATATTCTGAAACGCTCCTTACCTCAGGGCGTTTCCTTACCTTACGTGAGGGGCCCTTCATGTCTCCTCATCTTAAGGGGCTCCTAGAGGACGCCAGCGTATTCTAAAAGCTTCCTTCAGCTTTCCTTAACGAAGGGCTTCCTGAGTAAGGAAAGGCGCGCGTTTCGCGACTCTGGGTTCAAGGGTGGCTGTGAAATATTAAGCAAACATTGCCTTTCAAGCAAGAATGAAGCGTATTTTTGGTGCATACCAATAAATACTGACGTGCACGCTCTATTTACGAAGATAAGCGCAAAGGCGTTTCTGTTTCTTTTTAGCTTTTGCGCGTTGCAGCTGGCAAAAGACGGGTGCTCTAGCAACATTGGCGGCGGTTTTGTGGAGCTGTGGCAGTCTGGCGTCTGGCACTGAGCGCTGACAGGTGTAAATCGCCGTTGAGACGTTTGTAAGCATGCCTGGTAAGCAATTTTTTAGCGATGAGGAAAAGGGGCTGCTGACGGAGCTTGTTCAAAAATATGAGTCGTCAATTGAGAACAAAAAATCGGATGCGGTATCGCTTACAAGGAAAACAAAAGCATGGGAGTCGTTGGCGTCCGAGTTCAACAGCACAGGAAATGGACGGCCGCGCACAGTCGCCCAACTACGGAAGCTGTGGGACAACTTGAAACCGCGTCACCATACGTCACCATACGTGAAATCGCTTGCTCGTGACGTGAATTAAAACAAACTTGACACGTGCTGTCAGCCAACGGAACGCAGTACGGCATTTTTTCGTTCCTGAAACTGGGGGGGGGC
>CM023487.1:73595209-73650062 GCA_013339685.2 Hyalomma asiaticum | reverse complement strand
AGAACCCCAGGTGGTCGAAATTTCCGGAGACCTCCACTACGGCGTCTCTCATAATCAGAACTGGTTTTGGGACGTTAAACACCACAAATCAATCAATCAATCAATCAATTTTATTGCAGGAAGGTTTGAAATCAGTACTAAGGTCCTTCTGATATCGGAGTAATATTTGCAGTACCTAGGTGGTTTCATCGCGCTGATTTGTCTCCGGATATCATATACCAGAAATTGTGCTGAACTTCCAGACATATTGACATGGACAGTTGTTTTGGTTTGTTTAAGTGGAAAGCCGTTATCGCTTTCCTGTGACAGGCGCGCTTGTTTCACTTGTTTTCGGGGAAGGCCGTTATCATGTTCTGTTACGCGCAGCGCAGGCCGCGTGTATTTTGCATATTGCTTCGGGAACCGTGCTGACCGTTCTTGAAACTTTGCATGCCTGACGCGCACATTTGAGTCTCTTCTAGAATGTCAGAGTTCATACGAGAACACGTTATGACGTGTATATAAAAAGTATTTTCTATGCTGTTTAACACACGTAAGCGTCCTGTAGTTCTGGAGCAGCACAGTGTCTTCAAGTATGCGTTTGCCAGGTTTCTATGGCGTGGAATGATAAGCCATCATTTTAGGTACCTCTGTCCCGACCCTTTCCCTAATGGGGTCCATAAGGGCCTTTCGAGCATTTATTATGTATTCTCTCTCATGCTTTACTCCGACCCTTGCAAGAATGATGTGATGCTCTTAAATGTCTGCTTCCATCGTCTCTCCTCCGAACGGTTCTATATTTACTGTTTCTTCTAGTACTTCGTCTATCTCTTTGAGCTATCGTACTGATGAATCAACATGCAATGATGATGATGACTGTGGTTCATTGCGGCTAAACGTCCGTGGGGATGGGGGAAAGAGAGTGAAAGAATTAGAGAGGAGAGAAAGGCTGTAGCGGAGGGCTCCGGAAATTTCGACCACCTGGGGTTCTTTAACGTGCACTGACATCGCACAGTACACGGGCCTCTGCAATGAACCTCCCGCAACTCACGTATTGATGGGCGCTACAAATTCACGAGACCTTCGCTTCGATGGTTCTCATCGCTTCCGTGACTGCCACATGCACCAAGCACTGCCTTTCAAAGAGGACCTTCATGATACACTCCAGCGCCAGAAAATCCGGCAGTCACTGGTCGGCTGCGTTGCGAGGCGAAGACGGCGACAAGGTATCACGCGACGCGGTCGCAACGTTCCAGTCATCGTCCACAGCGCCCTTCGTCGTGGTGTGAGGCTCGGGGATCTTTAGGCCATGTACTCCAGCCAGCCCCACCGGCGAATTCAAGGTAGTCTCCAGGCTCCAGCTTCGGTCGAGAATTTGTAAGGCCCTGTCTCACGAGTTTCACGGCACCAAATATGTAAATAAATGGAGGAGTCACCGTCCCCCTGATGAAGCATCACGTTGGCATCCCCTTTATGCGAACCTACTACCCCTACGACGATGATGATGATGATGATGATGATGATGATCCTTCAAATATGGCGCATACCCACTACGGGGGATTGGCCAAGACCTGGCCACGATAGGCGCCACTCTTCGTCTTCTGCAGTTTTGGAACATAAGGCACACCTGCTTGGTATTGTGGCCCCTGCAGGCTGGAGCAGAGAAACGCATATTTTTTTGTACTTACGTCTAGAAGATTCCCTGACACTATTAATGAAGTGAAGACGAAAGCTCAACAAGGAGCAATCGGGATACTCATGTGCAGCAGTACCACACTCTTTCTCACTGTTGAGAGAGGTGTTGGCGCAGAAACGAGAAAGACAAGGAGCAGCAGAAGCAGGCGCTTGTAAGAGCGAGAAATTTGAGTATCGGAATTCAAGTGAAGTAAAAAATACGGTTGCGTTCAAGAAAAAACACCGTCACACGAATCTACGTGAAGCATCGACGTAGATATGCGTGGCCAGTATGCAGGAAGTTCCTGCGTGAAAACACTGAAGCACCATCGGAATACGATAACGGCGGCAAGGGAAGTAGCGGGAGTGTGCCCATCTGTACCAACCGAGCCGGCTTCGTCTGTTGCAGGCGTGGAACTGACGAGCATAGCTTACGAAAAACGCCGGCGCGGTTACAGACGCGATTGAAACGCATAGTGGACAGCACAAGCACATCTCTGATCTTCATACATCTGTACAACAGCGCAAAGGCTGCATCATTTCGTGAGACCATGTTGGTTCAAGTGTTCTGGCGAGCGGCAATCTTGTATTGGCTGTGGCGCTTCAGTTAATAAAATACAAAGTCCTGTCATTGCGGTTCACAGTATGCACTGTAGATCGAGGCAGACTGGACTAAATGTGCTCTATTAGACCTGAAGAAAGATGTCCTACATTTCACTTCTGACACGAAAGGCGCATTTTTTATCCTCGCGGCGGCAGGTCGCATTTTCTGTAGAGGTGAAAATGCCAAAGGCCAAAATTTATACAGCTCCTATCATTGCGCGTTACAAGTTATCAAGATTTTCTGTGCCCTCTACGACAACTTGCAACAACATGCCTCATAATAATATTGTTCTTTTGCGACTTAGAACCCGAGCAATGATTGGTAAAGTGCTCTGCCAACATTCATGCATTGCGACGCATTAACGAGGTGCTTGCGTAACATGATTTGCGATTCTAATGTGTGATAAGCTGTAATATAGGAATGCATATGTTCTTCTACCCTTCGGTGTGGTTTTGAACAACTTCATTTATTGCCGTAGGAATACTCCAACAAAGACGCTTATGATAGCACGTCAACTAACAGTATAGTGCATTTCACTTCGACAAAACCGATGTTACATGTGCCTTGGACTAATGTGTGTGCTAAAGTTAGGTGCTAGTATGAGTTACGGTTTAGTCCCCGCGGTGCTGTCGACGCTCCTGTTTAGCCCTCGTTAAGCATACTCATAAGTGGGTACCCATACCCTTTACACAAAACTTTCATCCTATTCAACAGCGTTGGCCGAATTCCAAACAATTCCTCATAGCTAATTTCCTCGCTGACTGCTTCGCACGACAAGGATTCCTGCTATGCCCATAATTTGCAGGAGTTTATTGAAAGGCAAAAGCCCAAGCTGTGCTAGACCTTACAATTGCTGTGACTGTCAATTTTGATGCTAGTAATTTTCACTTTTGACGCGCACAGTTACATCAGAATACCACTATATCACCTATGCGATAACTCTTACCTTGCAGGACCGTGAAGATGACAAACAGCACTAGACACGAACTCTCACTCTTCAAAGATCTTGTAATCGACAGCATCTCATGAATTATCGAGTGGAGGACTGTACGATGTTTCTTGTTATAGACGCTTCACCTGCAGGTAGCGACTGTGGAGAGGTTTCTTTTTATTAGATATTTAATTGAGCACAGGCTCTTACTACAATACTCAGTATGCTTATTTCCATAAAATGTTCAATAAATTACTAAAGTTTTATCGTTTATGCAGTATGTCGGTGAACGCCAACGCAACTGAGAACGTACTTCGTGCAAGAAGGCGCGCGATGGACTAGTAGCAATATCAGGGAAATGATATTTTCCTCTGAGAGGCTACAGATACCTGAAATAAAATGAGAAAGGGGAATGTGTCAATTAATCACTTTCAGAGCAGGGATTTTCACTGTTTTATTCCCACTATTTGACGACGGCTTGAAAATTCATTTGACTGCACCGTGTTGAAGCCGCCCACTTGACTCCGCCGTACTCGTGCTGCGCAACACGGTGATCGGTGGCTCAAATCCGCAACACAACCAGCACATTTTATTTTCGCACGGCTTAACCATTTAACAGCTGTTCGAAAGTCGGCTATGTGCGCTGTCATCAATGTCCCTTATGTCTGTGTCCCTGCTGATAAGAATGGAGTAAATTTGCTCTTCGGAGCTCCTTTTTAAGACGAGTGAGTCGTGATTTAGTAAAAATGAGGAGCAATCCTTTCAAGGGGAAGAGAGGCGACTAACCAAACGGAACCACACCGCTTGCACCGGAAAAATGCGAACCCCCGAGCAAAGCATATGGACCCGAAGACGTGTCACTCCAGCGCGCAAGTGTCCAAGGGGACATGCGTAGCGTCTCTATCGAAGAGAAGCCAGCGCTACGGAATTGCGGAGCCGCCTCAGCCACCGCGGAGTCGTGTGGAGCGGCGATGTTATGATCCACTGGGTGGCCACTGGCCACTAAGCCGAAGCTAGCAAGCCTAATATAAAAAAAACCGTTGGACTCGTCAAAAACGGATGATTTCTTGTTACCTGGTGCATGTGCACAGCAACAATGTGGGGCTGTGATCTTGTACAGGCCTATTTGTCCGAAGGGCACGTGTACTCTTCAACTGGGGAGAGCGTTTTCTGGGGTTAGCCGGTTCATATTTAAGGCAGGAAAATTGGAGCGCTAGAAACATGGGGACGAGGACAACAGGCGCATGAGGGGTGCTCAACCATGCTTAATCATATAATCGTCTATTATTTCTCTTTCAGTCCTCTAATACGCACGCTCAAAGAAAGTTGTGCATCCCAATTCGGGAATGCAACCACATCTTTTGCATTGTTCGGGCAGGTGGCCACCAGAGTTATTAATTCACGGTAGTAAATTCTCATTCGCCCTTTCATTAAGAGCACATTCCGGTCTCCCTGTGTAAACATTCTCACAACTCAAAGGCCTCGTATATACCACTTTGGTAGCGCAATCAGCAAAGGGGTTTGCATTATTCTTATCACTGTGCTTGTGGTTCTTTTTAGAAGCCAAGCACCAAAATTTGGAAAAATTGCACGGAGCAGAAAACAAGATTCACGTTGTGGTCATGCAGATCTTTTTCTTCAAATTATGCTAAATACTGTGAATGTAGGGAATTTAAATTCTTGACTTTGTTTCATGCTTTCTGTTCCTGATTTGATGTGTGTATGTACGTGTTGTGTTACACGTGATCATTGCAAATATCATAATTACCACTAATATGGTGGTAATTGCGCAGACCACACGTGATTATCGCAGACCACACGTGATTCAGTCGCACTTGATTTCACCTATATTTCGTAAGCTTCTGAAACTGGTGTATGCCGAAGCTTTGGGAAATTTCGTAAATCCTTGCCGCTATATACAGGGAGACAAAAAGAACCGCTTGATCGTTATTGCAAGCGTGCCGCTTTTGCAATTTAATTTCTTAACAAAGCGGCACCAATAGCGCAATGCAAAACATTTTTTCAACGCATACTTTTAATAGTACGCCCTCAAAACTTTGAACACCCACTTCTACAGTTCCCGGGGCTTATGCAAATCGCAAGTTCGCGCAATAGAAAGAAAGACTTCCAGGAAATTTCAGATTTTTCGTTTTGCTGAGATTAATGCTCTTTTTCCAAAGCTAAGGTCGGTTTTGCGGTTCTGTAGATTCTGAGAGCAATATATATTTTTCCTTGATATTGAAAAGGGCCGGCGAACACACATAGACGTTTAATTCAACCCTTTCTTTTTATTTTCCAGTATATGGATGCTGGATGGTTGCGTTCGGTTACAAGCCACGTAAGCAGCTTGACGGGATCCAACTACCAGACTATACAATGCAGTAACAACAAGCAGTCCGGTGCAGCGGTGAGCAAAGAAAGAAAACAACAGCAAATCACAAGTACATGTACAGTGGTTAACATGAGATTCCATGTACTGTATTTAACCCAGCCGTAAGATTTATACTATGTAAAAAGACGGTCATGTTACGTTTTTGATCTGATAAGCTAAGAGCATAAGGCAAAGGAAATGAAATACACAGGTCTTTTATGGGAAGAAGCCGTTCATAGCTATGCTAGTTTAAGAAGCAAAAGGCGTATATACCTTACAGGAAACAAAAAAGCGCCAGGCCTGCGCGGAACCGCAGGACAGTGACAGCGTAAGCTGGAGGAGCTACCTTCTTAGAGGCCACTTTAAGCGCTTGGGGAAACTAGTGCAAGTAGAAGTGGTAGGTATCAAGTACAAATGCTTACAGGGCGCAAATTGAACAAACAAAAGAGAGGGACACACAGACACACACAAAGCGGTAGGTATCCCCTGCGCCATAACTTATCATTTTGCCAAGTAGGGAAGTACCCACTACGCCATAATTACCAGTGCCTCCATAAAGGGTTCAGAGCTACAAAGCATGCAACTCTGTGTTCTTTCAAATGATTCCTCAAACTCGTTATGCAATCCATTATCCGCGTCGTGTAGTGGCGTATTACTGTTTTTACACGTAACATTACGTTTGTTAATGCGATTCCTCGGCAGACGTTATACCTGTTTAGGTCTTTTAGCGACGATTTTTCAACCACAGGCGTAGCTCAGACGTTATACCTGTTTAGGTCTTTTAGCGATGATTTTTCAACCACAGGCGTAGCTCAGTGGTAGAACGCTCGACTGCCACGCAGGGAGTGTGGGTTCGACCCCAGGCGGAGGAACTCTTGGAATACTCCTCGGTCCTGGTTATTTTTTCTAAAATTTGCAGCGATAGTGGTTACGGACACCGGCGGCGGCGGTAGACAACTACGGCGCAAAAACGACCCTTGTTGTGATCTCATAACAGCTTACGCTGTAAAACAAACAAGGCAGAGATCAAGTAATGGCCTTCTTGGCGAAACTAAAGGTATTCTACTGTGGTTTACTTATCTAGCACCGCTTGTGGCTCACAAACACATTTTGAATAGGGAGACACCATAGCGATGACATTGAGGAAACTCCCACACAGCGTCCCAAACGTATCACTACGTGCAATGCAACAAGCAGCGACTCGAGGAGTACACGGTATATGCGAACCGTACTAGTGATAGATGTTATTTTGTGGTAGCTTACCGACAACGACAGCAGCATTAATATATAGATGAAACAGAGCCAGTAAGGTTCGACTAACCAATACCAGAGATGCAACACCTATATAAGCATTTTGGATGGCGCTCACACGGTTTTCCTCCTTGTCTTCCTTCTAGAACCGTTGGGGAAGTCGTTCATAGGATTTCACTTCGCTCTTTATGCCTAACGGTTCCGTGGGCAATATATGAGAAGGGCATGCGAGTCTATTTTCTAGAATTCTTTGACATTTCCTTAATACTTGGATGTTGATGCTGCAAAACTCGTGTACGCTTGGAAACAAACGAGAACAATGGTGTGACACCGTCACTTTTACAAACGACAACCTTTTATGCTTTTCCTAGGTTACATACTATGTTCATCGTTTTGAAAACAAACATTTAATAGCGAAGTTCAAAAATCATGCGACTCCTAAAGCATACAAATGTGATGTTAGCAGCCCTCAAATGTATGGAATTTTCTTAGCAACTTTTCAGAAGATCACCTTTCATGATTTCCATATAATAAAATGTTGCAAGTGCGGGCATTGCGGTTTAGGACCTATAGAGTTATTCTAAGAGCACTTTGCTACACGGACTAAGACTTGTGCACAAGAAAAAAAGGCTAGTAGAAAAATGAGGTGGAGTTCTTTGTGCCAAACATTGTCACTTTCATTTGCAGTTTCTCGACGTAACAAAACACAGCATCGGCAAATAAATAGTTTTTTTTATTTGAATGTACACAAATGGGAATGTAGGCTACGTGATAATAAACACTTCTCTCCTTTCACGAAAATCTGCAAAATAATAAATACAGTAGAAATATTGATTTAGATTTATGAACCCGAGGAACTCCATCGTGGTCAGCATTTTGTTTTCATTTCTTATTAGGCCGTAAGCAGACACATGTTTAAGTGATATTATACTTGGGATGTAATTCAGCAACATTACAGTGGTAAAAGAAAAAGAAAAAAACGTCAGACGTTTTGAGAACGCGGAGCTCCGACAGAGTTCCGATTCGGGAGTCCTGGCCTGCCCAAAGCCCGTCATAAAATACGTGGTGATGTTGACTGCAGGTGCTGCACATATGACGCAAGGATTTTGTGTACAGAATCGTTATCAAACTTCAATCGTGAGTACTTTGTGAACAGAAATGACCGCAGTGAGTGAGAAATATATTGAAGTTACAAAAGGTTTACGGTTAGTAAACACATATTTCCAACAACGGCAAGTAGTTTTATGCAAAAGATAGAGTAGTGAAAGTGTGCGCAGTGCTTTTTAGTCGGTGAAGTAGCTGCTCAGCCACTGCTGATCATTGTAGCCAGGATTTTACATAGATAACCAGGCGCCAGCAAGCAGACATTTTCTTCGGCAACACCTATGCGAAGGGCGCAGCACCATAACATCACACTTAAATCTTTCGTCGATACAACGCCAAGTGTGATAATGATGGAACTGGGGCTGATGTGTGGATCACGTTCTTGTGCAATGGTTGAGCGGTGAAACATCACGTGGTTCAAAATTCATATTACAAGACACAAAGCTCATAAAGTAGCTGTTGCAACGACACCTATTCAGCTATGCCCATGTACACGTGGCTCTTCACGCTTTAGAAGTTGTAGGCCGTGCCGTTTTCTTAGTCATGAGAACATCACCCTTGAGCCGCCCACAGTGAAAGGACACCTGCAACGCAACTGGCGGGAAGCTGCACAATACCAGCACGTGGCGTCTCCTCCGTCACCTCTTGGGAGAAACGCAGAGAAAGTTCGCTCAGCGTGCGAACATGCAACGCCTTTTGTACGATGAACGGGGTACCATGACTGATCAGCAGATTGTGACAATTGTGACATGCCGGTTAGGCAAGTGCTTCCCTTACCGATCTGATTTTCATCACAGAGATTACACTGGCGAGCCAAATGTGATGCTCGATGAAAAATTTCTCCCGTCATATACCAGCGGAGTTCTCAACGTATTCAGTGGCATATCAGCACGTTGTCCAGACTATGGTACGAACAGCTCTCTACGCAACTTCGATAATGCCTCGATCACCGCACTTATAAAGACTGTCTACTGCTCGGAAAACTTTTTTTTTTTTAGATTGCGGGAAAAATGGGAAGCTCGTGCGAGACATTTACGGGCACAAGCACGCTTTTACCCCATCAAAAAAAAATGATGTTTTTAATCTTGCTCTGAAACTGGCGCAATAAACGCCGCTAGCGTCAGCCAACAACGTGTTTGTCAATTTTCTAGTGTAACAGAACCAGCCCGCGCAGGCATACATATTCTGCTGCAAAACAATTATATATGTCTTACAAGCGTATTTCACCCTATGAGACACATTTTTATAGCGTGAAAGAGACTGATTGATTGATAACTTTATTGGGCTATATACAGTGAGCTCTCGCTTGTGATCTTCGACACCATGGTAAAAAAAAAATGATTATCTCAAACTGGTGAGCTTGTCGTGCGTGTTACTGCAGGGCAGGGGATAGCTGTCGTGCGCAAGGCATTTCGCCATATGTTCAGGCTGGCTTTGATGAGCAGATATTAAAGTATCCAGCGGGTAGTTTCCGCTTCGTGTCTGCGGAGTTGGGGCAGCATGCATTGGGTTCTTTTCGTAAAAGTTGCGAGGCTTGTAACGTGAATTCGGCATTCCCAGAGGATATGTTCCATTGTCCTCTAGCGTCAAAGAGAAATACGTTTTTTTTTTTTTTGCTCCTTTCAAGGTGGTCCAGATGGCAATACTTTCGAATTCTTCGGCCTTTGATGGCGCGTAATCCTGCGCTTGTCACGCGTGCGGCGCTGACTTGTTTTCACAATGCCCGAAGCGCGCCCCATCGCCTCGACTTTCCCTCGCCTCTCCTCCTCGTGAACTCAAGAATGTCTTCCTTGGAGCAGGTTCCTCTTGGGAAGATCTGCCCGCACACAAGTGTTGTGCAGGGCAACGGCACCCCGAGCCGTTGCCCTGCACAAGCCGTGCTGTAATCATTGTTGTCGGCGTCTTTACACGTAGAAAGCAGCTACTTCATCGATGAAAAAAAAAACGTTTTACTCATTTCTGCTCACTTTCTGTAGAAACCACTGCACGCTAGGACATGTCGAAAGGTACGCTTTCTATTGAGACAAAAAAGCGACAAAGCGATCACGGACGGTTGACAGTCCCTTTAAAGCGGTGCTGAACCACCTCCGCTCTTGGTGAAAAAACGCCTTCTGCAGCTAGTCTACCCTGTATTAAACACCTCAGCCCAATTGCTGTAGTCATCCGCGACGGGTAGCGTTCACAAGCGGTGCACGAAGTTCCCACTTCCTCAGGAGCCCTCAACTCAAAAAGAGGCTTCTCCTCACGTTACTTCTACATGGTTTGTTTCGTCATAGAACATGCATCGCTGCTATTGGCCGATGGCAGGCATAGATTAACCCATTCGGCTTGCGCATGCGCGCCCATGTGCAGGCCCTTCGCAACGCGCATTTCTGTAACCGAAAGCACGCGCGTGCCGTGCGCTCGCTTTTCTTGGCATTGGGAGCGCCAAGGCAGAATACTTGCTGGAAACATGTAAAAATATATTTTTGATGTCCAATCCTTATAGATCCCATTGGAAGGTGCCATTGAACAACTTCAGCGTCGACACAAAGGGTACGATGCAAATTCACAATAAATACCGTTTTCCTTGGAGCCAACAAATGCATGCCAGCAGGCTCTAAGAAATGAAAAATGATTGAATACCTTAAAGGACTCCAATGCACCACATTTTAGGACTTGAGCTCAACGCCATGACTCGAGTCGAATCCAAACTCTCTTAGATAAGGTGGATTAAGGGAATAGGACATATCATAGTTGATGCGGGCGGATCAGAGTTCATTAGGCGATTCAGGGTTAATTAAGGCCGTATTAATCAACCAACCTTATCCCTATCGCTTGTTTTCCTTATCGCCCCTGTGACATTAAGTCGCGTTAAGGGCACTAAAATGGAAATCAGTGTGAAACTGTATGATATTGATGGTTTGTAAATGGTTGACTAATTTCTTCATGACGCATGGTAAGGGCATAATGAAGAAAAGGAAAACAAGCGATAAGGGTAAGGCAGGTTCGTGATTATGGGCCCAAGACAGATTAAAGCGCATTAAGGTCGACTATGGCATATTAGACTGCGGCAGGTTAAGAGAGATTAGGGTGGGTTACCCAGACAAAAATTGCGACAGGCCGTCGGGCAGTAAGCCTGTAAGCTATATGTCATTTTGACCCCTCTGCCTGTCGGTGATTGTTTGCATGTCGGAGTCTGCAAGCATACGGGCAGCTATTAGCATGCCGGAGGCTGCAACAGGGGGAGGAGAAACGGGACTGCTTAACCTCCATCGTCTACTAGCCGTAAATGCTTCCTGCTGGCGCGAATTTTGAACGCCCGTCTATAGAGGCGTCCAATTCACGCGGTTGTTCCAAGGGACGCAATATTGTACTACATGAAGAGCAAGATAGTCGTGCACTGATTAGCGCGCTATATAAGGACGAATCAACGTAATTAAACATCTCTAAATTTGATTATGGCCAAGTTTTACTTTTGTGCATAAGAAAGACGACACCTTGCGATCAAAGCAGATTGCAGTTAGCTATTCATTGTATCTACTTCTAGTAAATGAAAACGGACGTAGTTCCGATGGCATGGCTTATCAAAGAATCCGCCGAACACAATGATAGTGCCTTGAGCAAACTAGCTGTCTGCAGTGTGCATGCGCCAACTGAATTTAAGTGGAAGACACGCTACAGGAGGTTCAATTCATCTAAATTTTAATGTTTTTTCCCTTTCGTTGGCTGTGTCAACAGATCGGGGTAAGACAACTTTGACCCTGAAATGGGGACACCTACCTAAAGCCACAATTCAATGGCTGCATATTGCGCTGGGCATGCACTTTTGAAATGAAACATGTGTGGAAACGTCCCAACATTGACCACAATTGACTGACTGTTCGTGCACCTCTGTCAAAGCAAAGTCAGATGGCTTTTTACACTCCCAGGTAATGCCCCTTCATGTGCCACCTCTGAAATTCAGCGAATATAACAAACCTACGGGCTCTTGTGTGAATGTGTCAGTCTAAAAGGAACCCGCTAGTGAGAGCAGCTCAGGGCTTGCAAGTGAACATGCATGATTGACAATGCTGCCTGATAGTTGCTGCAGAGAAAGCGCATCATCGATCAATGGCTCCATGTAATGCATAGCATAGGGTCATACAAAATGCTAAGTGCGTGGCACATTCACCCCTTGCAGGCCTTTTCTTTCAAAAGACAAACCCTCACGTAGAACCCGCAAGTGCTTCTAAGCTTGGATTTCCTGTCTTTAGCATCATCAAAATTCCTGTCACCATTACTGCCAGATTACATGACATCGGGCCGTAATGCACGCCTTTCAAGTTTCTCACTGTGCATGTTCTGAAGTGGCATTGTAACAATTCAGCAAAGTACAGTAGCCTCTAAAACAGTCACGGTGAGTCGACCTTTACCTTTTAAACACACTGATGAATGCTGCTGCACACGCTTCTTGGAGATTTTTTTTTTACTATTGATGTAAAAATAAATTTAGGAGTTGTTGTTGCCATTTTTGATGACGGCTACCCCTCGCATCAGAGTATCAGAATGCACAACATTTTTTAGCGAGAAACTTTAATAGGCTGACAGGTTTGTTGTATGACTACAACACCAGAGCAAGGCTTTGTCGCCCTAATTCTCCCAAGTGGTTTACGAACCATAATTCTGTATATCATGAAATCACAACGTTAACTAGGAGCACACACACACACACACACACACACACACACACACACACACACACACACACACACACACACACACACACACGCACGCACGCACGCACGCACGCACGCAACCAAAAACAAACAAAAGAAAAGCTAGCGCTGCCGAAGTAGTAAGCTCCGTATTCGAGGACTTGCTGGCGTAAAGGGATTCACAGTATCACTGTTCCAGAGGACAAGCTACACCCACAGTCACTTCATCATCAGCTTCCTAAATAATCTTTCCCGAAGGTCGACCTTTTCCTAAGCCTTTCGTTGTAGTTCTTGATTTGCGCATACACCTTTCTCTTCTTTTTTTCTGCTGAAGTTCGAGAGACATAGGGGATTCGTCGTTCCTCACGTTTCCTTGCTAATTTCCACCTCAATTAAAATGAGCTGTACAAAATTTCGAAAATCCTCATACAGCAGTATGGTTTCTTCAACGAAAAGGTATACCAAGACTCTTCGAGTGGAGAAAGCAATGCCATGCACTACAATTTTTCTGAGTTTTCTTCCCAACTTACTGTTCAAACTTTTCGAGCAAGCTCGTACTGTTCTAGCTATATTTGAACTTTAGCAATTCAAAATTTATATTAATTTGGTCTTGAACGAAGGTCCAAACTATCACCTATACATTCCTGTGGGACCTTGTTAATTTGATCAAGAGAGCAGCATAATTATAACTACACCGGTCATCACACACATGCGTGTGTGGAGCGAATATGTAAAGTTGAAACCATCTGTTTTCAATACTTTTCAGGGACATTTCGAAGAGAAGATTGCGCCGCACAACACGAACGTTGGAATATTTACCTAATGCATGACATTAAAGCAATGCGAAAAATTTGCTTGGGCAGAACAAACCAGTCCCTACTTCACAAAGTAATTGCAGAAATGAATCAATTCCGTTTTATGAATACTTTCTTTAAGAAACGTAAGAACAGGAAGTGGACATGCAAAAGCCTTTAAGGGGAAACAAAGAAATAAATAGATTTCGTACTGTTCACTGATCCGGTTATAGCACAAGACACGGAAGTGGTTGGTGAGATCAAAATTATCACGTACTATTAAAGGTGAACATAACTCTCAATCTCAAGCGGACAGGAACAAGATTCCTCGTACGGAAGGAAGGCAAACCTCGATGTCTTCAGGGCGAAAACAGGAGAATTTAGAATTGCACATAAGAACAAGTGAGAAGGTCTAGAACAGCACGGAAATGAGGACATAGAGAAGATGAACGAAAACGTTACCAGGTTGATCACCGTAGCAGCAAGTGAAGTCGAAGGTAAAGCACCCGAGACAAGATGCGAAAGGCTCACTCTCAAATTACTAAAGAGTTAAACAACGGCAGCAGATGAGGATAACTCACTCAAGAGACCGGATTCAATTCGACAAGCTAAGTTCATCAAGAAAAGAAGAATCAGTGTCATACGCAACCACAACGTGAAAGAAGTAGAAGCAGCCGTGAGAAAAGGGGTCAGCATCAAAACAACTCAAAGGAAACATTGAGTGGGAAAGAACCTAATGCATCCTTTGAAAGATAGGCAGGCCAACATTATAAACTTCAATGATAACTTTGTCGTTAGTAATTTCAATGATATAGCCAAGGTGGCTGGGTACTTCTATTAGGAACTCTACAGCTTAAATACGAGGCACCCCGCCATCAGTGTGTTTAGTGCCGATTAGGACACCGAAAATTCCATGCGTCACTGCGGATCAGGTTAGGAAAAAAATTGAAGGAATGCGCCGCAGCTGAGGAAGACGGCATAACCGCCGACTTGATTAAAAATGGAGGACACTTCCTCTGTGTAGGCTGGTCTGTGTAGGCTGGACACTTTCTCTGTGTAGTACTGTGTAGGCTGGTCGAGAGGCATCCTTCTGCATGGCCGTAACGGAGAAGGGGGCGATTGAACGCCCGCGCACATGTCTCCAGCTTTTGCACGCAAATTGCGGAGCGAGCGCGCGAATGTAACTGGCTGCACTTCCAGTGGATTTCACAGTGTATACATGGCAGGTACATTGCACCCGCTCGTTTGCAGGATATCCTGCTAGTACTCGAGCCAATTTTTGTAAGGGAAATACCAAGTTTTCAGATGACCGGGATCCTCCAGGCTTGTTGCACTTCTGAGTGTTGACTGTAGGACCGCAACGGCTGCAAGTGCTCGGTTCGTGCCGCGCGGATAAAGGGCTCGCGTCGTTGCATAAAAAATGGTTCGAGCGATCGAGAGCTTGCCTGAACGCAGTGACGCGACCCATGACTGATAAAAAAAATGCGGAGCCACGTCTTTACTTCGTCATTTCCAACGTTAATTGCATATCGAGCCTTTATGAGTTTTATCTATCAAGTACCTGACATTTTACGTTCGCTCATGCGTTAATGAACCCACATGCGTGAGAGTTAGATGCGAAGGCGGTCACACATACGGGGCCGGCTTATCGCGGGCACCATTTTCATGAGCTCTGTCTGTGCCGTAACATCTCATCCGAAGTGGTTTCGTTGGTGCAAACAGCATCGTTTTGGGTGTTGGAAAACTACAAGCGGAAATTTTGCGTGCAAATAGCGCAGCCATCATGTCGGAGACCGGTAAACAGAAATGTTGTCGGTGCAGACAAAAAAGTTATCGGTATTGGGCAGCGTCAAGCAGAAGTGTTGTCTTTGCAAACAGCAACGCTGTCGGTGTCGGAAAACTGCAAACAGAAGCGTGTTCGTTGCAAACATAGGTGTTGTCAGTGCCTCAAAACTGAAAACACAGAATCGCTGTCGTTGCAAACAGCAATGTTATCGCTGTCGTTGCAAATTGTGCCTTGCCGGTGTCAGAGAGCAGCTAACAGTAACCGTGCTATTGCAATGAAATATTTTGTAGTTCCGACACACCTGCCCTATCGGTTTTTACTATATATATATAGGAAAAATTAACAGAATACGATAGCTTTACTGATGTTGGGGCCTGTGGCCCGCCCTTCATCATTTTTTATGTGAATCTCCTTTTTTCAACATATTCATTGTGAATAAGGGAAAAATTCTTTCCAAACTATATATATATATATATATATATATATATATATATATATATATATATATATATATATATATATATATATATATATATAAATATATATATAAATTCGATGTTGAGGCACGTCTACCGCGCGATATCGGAGCATGTTAAGTTAAGCCATGACCGTCGAAATTTCTGGAGCCCTCCACTACAACTTCTAATAATGATTCCCTATGCTGCCCTAGTTTTCAAGCGTAAGATCCAGGAAATCAATATATATATATATATATATATATATATATATATATATATATATATATATATATATATATATATATATCCTTGAATATTAACGTGAAGGTTTATTATTGAATGATCACATATAGTGTACGTGGGGGTAACAGGATGTTTTGCAGTGATAGTCAGTTGATTGCACTTGGTCCCTGTCTTTTTCGTCGTCCTTGTTTGCTTCGGCGCAGCATACCTAGATCTACCAACTGCCACACTGTTGTCAAGAAACTTGGCGCTCTGATGCACTGTGTAGGTAGTCGCCTCTCCCAGTGGTGCACATTCCGATAGACTTGCCTCTATGGGTACAACGTAGCTAACATATTACAATCTGTACCCTCACCTTTGGGTGACAACAGTAGCCCATTATGTTTAGTCGGATGATCTCATAGAGGACGTTGACGTCAGCGCTGTTTTTCTTGCTAGGAGCATTAATGGAAAAATGTTCCCAGTTAATGTCATTGTACGTGTGTAAAGGATTTACGTGAAACTTTGGGTTCATTGTTCTTTGACGCGTGAATTTTATTTTGGGCTTTTTTATGACGCTTAACCCACAGACTTTCCCGGCGCATACACTTCCAATGCTACAGGGACATTGATCTGCAAGGCAATAGGCATGTGTATGGTACAAACAACGTCAAAATTCAGCCGTAACAGGGAAGCTCTAAAATGACAATGTTCGTGGGGAGAACGCACCGTGAATGTTTTAAAACACGCAGGGCGGAAGCACGTAGCCTACTTAGCTCATTTCAGTTGGAAGCCACAGAAGCACATTAGCATTCCTGTCACTGTTCGATTGCTCTCAGCAGGCGCCTGATAACCGCTGAAGTTTACTGGACGGTGTTTTATGGCTCGGCAAAAAAAACTCATTGATTATGGTGCAGTTCACCTGAAGAAGTCACAAGGGTAGAAAATCCAAACATTTGGGAATTATAAAACTATATGCCCGTGTCGTGCCTTCTTATGTACTGTACCGGCTGCATGCAGATGACCCTCCTTTTTACGGGAATACACGGTCTCTGAACAGAAAATGAGTGAGGAATATAGCGCCTCTACATGACCCACAAAGGTATCGCAGCTCCATACCTTTCATTGGCATTTCATGTCATAGAGGCCATTGAACTCCCGACAGGAGCTAAAAGACGCTGTGTCGTTGCTGCTGAGCGGAACAAGCACAGGAAATGAACATGCATCATACTGGGCATCTTTCTCAAAAACCACGCTGCTTTTTTCATGGGGATAGTAGCCCTTGACGAAAAAGAGCAAGCGGTTTCGGCATCAATTGCACGAATCACGGAAGAATGAGAGTTCTTGTCTCTTTATGTCACTAACCTCTGAACGCAATCTCACGAGTCAAATGTTTCCCAGCACGATCTTCTGGTGTCGGCTTGGAATGATGTAAAAAATGAGTTGTTCCTCCACGTATGAAAACTAGCCCCAGTAAATGTGTTGTGGAGGCGCGCAACATATGCACCCCCCCCCCCCCCCCCCCCCCGCGTGAAGAAAATAACAATGCGCACGATGTGGAAGGTCACCCACGAATCCTCCAGATCCCACTTTACAAATTCCGCAGTGACCGCGTTTCCGCTTTTTAGGGCATTGATCTTCAAGCTGATCGTTGTTCCGGGAGATTTCTAGACCAGGAGCTATGGCCAAGGATTTCTTCAGAATAATGCTCAATGAAACGATAGTGAAGATAGACCTTTTACATTTCCAATTTTTCGTGACATCAAAAAGTGACACCAAAAATATATTTAGGGAGCAAGAACATCTATTTTTGAAGCAAAAACTGCGCGCTCTTTCCTGTCATGCTAACGACGCCACAAAAACACTGAAATTATATTCAATGAAGGGCTCCCGCGTCACGCATTATCGTCGTGTAATACACCGTTTCCCTTTGGCGGATAATTAAAGTGCCAGTGCCAGATTTGATTCGTGAGGTGGATGCTTTCTCCGTACAAGTTCCAAGACTATGCAGTAAAATGACGCAGGCCCGTAGGGAGGAATTTTTTATTTTTACGGGAGGGGCCCACTTGCTGTCTTGACTACTAGAGAAACACATCTATTTTCATTATTTGTTTTTGGTAAGAATCGCAGTATGTACAGTAAAGCACTTACGTGACTTTTTAAATGCAACGTTACTAATAGGCTTAAATTTTATGTTATTTACACTACACTATCTTATCACCACTAGCCCCCAACCAAAATTCCAGGAGGGGCCCGGGCCCCTACAGCATCCCCACCCCCATGGCTGCGGGCCTGAAATGACGTGTTAAGCACAACTGAGGCTCATCGGGAAACTGCTATGCGACAGCCATGCTATTATACGTCAAAGGACTAGTGCGTTGTGAAATGAGGTAATGTATCACATTATTAGACAGATATTTTCTGTCAGCTCATATCAGCTAATTTTGTTGCCACAAAACAATTACGTATTAATAGACGCTATCACTACCGCACTGCATTTACTTGTAGATGCTTCCCGCGTGATATGCTGGGACAAACGGCAACTGTACTTTGTGGTACGCTTGAAAGCTACCGCAGCGGCTAAACTGAAATAATTGTGCCGGACCGGGCGTGTGATAATGACATGGTACGCTCTGGGCACATGCATAGGGTAATTTGAACATTTAGCGAAAACTACTGCGCCATGCCAGGCAATTTTTATACTTGAATAAGAATGCATGGAAACATGCACCAGCTCAAGAAAGCACCATCCAGGAGGATATATGGACGACGTACGTGTTCATGTAAACATGCAGTGGCGAGCAGATGACGCAAGGAACCATCCTACCTTGGAAGCTTCGTTAGGCTAATGCTAGCGCCGACTCTGTTCGATCTCGAGGCCAATAGTAGTACCCTTTTGTACAAATGGCGAGCCCTGTTGCTCAAGGGCGCTGCACATTGAACGGCACTGCCATTGCGCATCTTGAGTGGTTTGCTTCTGGATAGCGTTTGTGGTCACACCCACGTTTCTTCTGTGTTATCTGGTGCGCTCGCAAGGACATATAGCAATTCTGGCACCACCGCTGAAACTAATGTAGCGCACATGGAATTAAAATCACTGCTTAATCGTCTTGTACGAAAGCTAACGTACGTGCACTTTTACACTGATGGATTGACTACCTCATGCAGCTCATGACACTGCCGCTCATGACAACACATGCCACGGTGTCCACGACGCTAGAACTCGCGGCTTTGTGCGGTGCTGTATAACTTCTTCTTTCTGGGAGAAAACAGAGAGAGCAGACATAACAATGCCTGCAGTCAGTCCTACGCGGATGTTATCAACACCAAGCCTACGTCATTACCAATCTTCAATAATAATATCTATGAAGTGGACTTTGATTGGGTACATAGACTTTGCGGAATTCGTGGAAATGAGGCTGCATATAACGCTCCTCGCGCTACCCTTCAAGAAGCGCATAGCGCTGCGATCCCACTCGGTAAACGGTGGCAGTCTGCCTCGACACCTGGCAGTCTCTCATTGGCCGATTTGAACTCGCTCCCCTCTCTTTGCTCCTGTGTCTGCTTCGCTTCGAACTTAGCTACATGAAGACATTCAGCAGGCATTGGGATGAACAACAGCAAAGCTGGTGACATTTGCTGGACTGAAGATGTAATCGCTTATTTGCTATGCTACTGAACTCGCCCACGCGTTATAAATAGGCTAACGACCGCTTCTAGTGCAGGTGTCATAAGACACTGTCGCCTTCTTTTTTCAGCCCACGAGTCTTAGAAGCTCCTTTGTTACCCCTCAGGACGAGCGGCTTGTGAGACCGCACTTGAAGGGTCGTTTCCTACCAGGCGGGACAGCAAATGCACCCTTAGGTTCTTCGTTTCTTTCCCACCTTTCTATCACTGTATTGTCTTTCCCCAATGCCCCAGCGCAGCGTAGCTGGATGCATTTCTACTCAACCTCCACTCCCTTCCAAATACGAGCCTCCAGGTAACCTCACTTGTTTGAGCGATTGCCCACAAATGATTTTGCCACGAACAGTGATTGCGTTGGCGGGAATTAGTATTGAACTAGGATGATTTTCTCTTTGGCACCTTCCGATATACTTCCTAGCAGCTTTGTGTTAGATGCTCGCCGACGACAATGTTCTCTTTTGTAACCTTTCTTCCAAGTTGCGGAATTCTGTTCAATGGATGCATCAGATTTGGTTGTGCGCATTGTGAGGCAGTGATAGGGGGATTGTCGTGGATAGAAAAATAAGTGTAGATGAAATAAGTACCATCAACAGAATAAGTTGTTTAACATTCTGGAAGACGTATGCATTCGAGAAGGTTTGAAAGTAGCCAGAAAATGATCTTTACAATAGAGAGTTCTCATTGGAGAACTGCAGCGAAAATAGTAATATTTTGAAGGTGATGTCCTTGTAAGTTCTGCTCTTCCTAAGAAATAATTACAGCACCTATGGTATTCTCAAACCACACCAGCAGTTTCCAGGGAGTGTGTAGAGCAGGCGTAAACCTGTTGGTTGGAATGTGTTTATTCAATGTGCCACATTTTTTTTACACAAGGTCGTGTTTTATATGTGCTTATAGAAAGCATACTTCCTCTCAAATCTGAGAATTTTAAACGTGAGGTCCCAAATTCGGTCATTTGCATTGCCATTGGCCGCAAAGGTCTTCTGGTATGCCATCCGCTGAAATGAAAATGCATTAGAATTATAGCAACGGTTATAGTAACTAAATTGTAATATACAAAATAACACCGCTTGCGTGTCCAAGTCTACTAAGGCAATAACTATATTGCAATGGTAAAGTTTAACTTATTCCTCTATGAACTGTTTGCGAAAGAGACGCTATGTCACATCACGATGTCATTTCACTACTAAATTGCATGGATATGAAAGTGTTAAAGTCTAGAAAAAAGCCTCAGCCTAAAAGAGTGCGTCACGTACTTCGATATATGAAGTGACACTACCCACAACTACCACTCCCGATATATTTGTTAAAATTTCAGATGAATGCAGGCTGATAGTGTTAGCTAAACTTAGTCAGCCATATATCATTGTCGCAATCATTCAAACTCATTTTATTAGGACATTTCACAGGAAGACGTCGACTATAATCCAGCTCAATCTTGGGATGTTCGTTCATCCCTTCAGTTCGGAAGATATTTTTACATTAGGAGTCCAACAACTTTGCAGAGATCGCTCACCCTACAGCACGAAAGAGGAATGAGGTGACTCCTATTATGAAAGGTAAGAAACAAAAGAAAGAGGAAGTAACACATACGTCACGCGGAAATCACGTGGGCCTTTCTAAAGGTGTATGTATACAGGGAGCGGCAGTGCAACAGTACGCATTGTGTCCAAAATGAAAAAAAAAGAAATAATTGGAATAAATAAAGAACAATGCAGCACTGTGCAATGGACATCGTGCTGCTTAAAAATATTTGTACATTTTTTCTGCTGATAAGAGCTATATTCAAACACATATTTCTGTTTATTCAAAATATAGATTACATAGTATTGTACCGATTACTTTCCAAAGTTGATTCCAGTCTTCGGAAGCCTCATCTTATGTGTGTTGGTCAAGAACAGGTGTCGTAATGAACAATCGGAGAATGCGGTTGTGACATCTCCAAGAAAGCGTGAAGCCCCAGCAGGCGTGCGAGTTGGAACGTGGCAGCATACTCTGCGACGGTGTGGCGCCGCCAGGGGACATGAGTTTCTGTGCCGCACGTGCGCGTGTGCTTCGGGTGTGCGGACGTTTTTAGTTAGCCCAGAAGGAAGGCCAGCCGGGAAGAACGTCCGGTTCCGAGCCGAAGAGTGACCCCGTCCGGCACATCTGGGAGTGATTCGTCCGGCAGGGGCCCACCTTAGCGTCGGACCACACAAACTGTTCACAGGTGTGATGTCTCCGCGCGTGCACGTGTGGTAACGGTGGTGCGGGCCGGGTGACGTGATCGTCTCCGGCGTCGTTTCCCTGGACTTTCGGTAATTACGGCCATGGGCGGGTCAAGCACTGACACCTCCCATCCTCTCCCTCCTCCCTCGCCCAGGAGCCAATGGAGGAGAAGTCCGGGCAACAAAAAGCGCGGGACCCAGAGAAGACCAGGGAGAGAGATAGACAGAGAGAGAGAAGAACTCTCTGAAGAGAACGCACTTGTAAATATGTAAATAAACGTCTTTTAAGTTTTCCTCTACCTCTGCCTCGGTTCTCGGCTCCCGAATCCCAAGTGCCTGCAAGTCGTCTCCGCCGCTCCGCCACACGCTACCCGCTGGCCGGCTAATTCAGCAGGCCAGTCGCAACAACTGGATGACAGCGGTGAGATTCGTTACCCGGAGGTCCGACGTCGGCATGGGAGATCCTTGCGGTCCGCAACGGATGGTGCAAGCGTCGGAATCGACTCCGCCGGGATCATGGCTGTAGGGTGGTGAGTGCTTGGCTTTTCTTCACTGAGATTTTACCAGGCTTTGTTTTGATTTGCGTTAGAAAAGATGGTAATTTCGGTAGCTATTGTTCCACGTTAATCTGAGAACGGGAACGTAGTAGTATTTTTGTGTTAGTGAAGAATTAGCAGCACTTGCAGCAACCATGAACTTAAAGGCACTCAAAAGACCGCTTTTGCTAGAGTTAGCAAAAAGTATGGGTTTGGAGGTTCGGGAGCTAATTAGAAAGCCAAAGATCATCGAGGCTATCGAGAACCTTGGGGCAGACGATGACGAGCTCTCAGAGTGTCTGGAGCTGATTGAGGAAGAAAAAAATCAGAGACGCATTGCGGAAGAAAGAAATGAGAAGTTAAAACGCGAAGCAGAGGAAGAAAATGAGAAACGCATTGCTGAAGAGAAAGAAAGGGAGGACAAGCGTTTTGAAATGGAGCTTCAGATGAAGCTTCGTGAACTCGAGCTGCTCAAGGCTCGAATTAGAGGGGGTAGCAAAGCATCTAGCGGAGTAGAACGAATTCCGTTCAAAGTTGAGGACCTTATGCAACCCTACCGCTCCGGAGAGGACATAGGTCGGTACTTGGTGAACTTCGAGCAAACATGCGAGAAGGCGGGTGTTACCAAAAGAATGTGGCCGCGATGCTTGCAGACTTTATTACCGTGCGAGGCTGCCGATGTAATTGCCTGTTTGACAGAGGAGGAAGCAGACGACTACGAGCAGGTTAGGTCGAGCTTGCTAACTAAGTTGGATGTTCGTCAGTTCGAGGCAAAGCAGCAAAGCGGTAGTGCATCAGTAGATGTAGAGCACGAAAGGTGCGGTGTAGTGGCGAGCGCGGTGCCGTTCAGGGCCGCAGAAAAGGCTAGCGCGCGTAGGAGCAGCAGCGTGTTCATGCGGGAGGAAAGCTCATCAGCGAGTGAACATGACGCGCTTGCGGTTGAGGCCGTTCAAGGCCAAATGGAGCGCGACGGGGTGATGTGCCAATGGGATGTGGATGAGTTGGCACATGCACCACTAGGGAGTGTCGCGGAAGCTCGCGCCGATGCGGGCGATGGTAGCAGTGCGCTAGCGAGTGAAACTGGGTTATCAGCGGTTAACAATCCCCGAGTGTGTGAGGGTAAGAGCACGCTCGCGAGTGTGAGAGGTTTATCTGCTGTTAACAATACCAGAGTGGTAGTGGAGGCCGTTCCTGGCCAAAATGAACGCGGCAAGGTGATGTGCCAGTGGAATGTTTGTGAATCAGCTAGGCCAGCGGTAGTCGATTTGGCACATGCATCACTAGGGAGTGTCGCGGAAGCTCGTGCCGATGCGGGCGATGGTAGCAGTACGCTCACGAGAGAAATCAAAGTAGCTGCTATTGATGCCGAAGTGGTAGTTGAGGCCGTTCATGGCCTAAGTGAACGCGGCAAGGTGATGTGCAAGTGGAATGTCTGTGAATCAGCTAGGCCAGCGGTGGTCGATCTGGCGCATTCATCACTAGGGAGTGTCGCGGAAGCTCGTGCAGATACGTGTGAGGGTAAGAGCACGCTCACGAGTGAAAGGAAGGTGTCAGCTGCTGACGATGCCGAAGTCGTAGTTGGGGCCGTTCATGGCCAAAGTGAACGCGGCGAGGTATCGTGCCAATCGGATGAGAGGGAAGCGCCTAGGCAGGCCCCAGACGAACTGGCACGTATACATAGGGAGTGCGTCGCGAAAGTGGATCTTGCCTGCGAAGCTAAAGATTATGTCAGCTCGCTAGACGAGAAAGCCAGTGCATGTTTAGCAGAGTGCGACGAAGCACACTGTAGGGAGGACGAGGCAGGTGCAGATAGCGCTCAGTTATGCGAGCTGCGGAGCTCAAGTACACCGAACTGCACTGTTTCGAAGCGTGCTAGGCTGTCCGTTAGTCGGGAAGGCAAAAGAATAGATCAGCTGCCGGTAAGTAAATTGGACTGCGTGAATCGGTCGGCTAGCAAGAACAGTGAGATTGTTCAGAGTGAAGAAATGCGAGTGAAGGGCTCAAAAAGGAGAGGCAAGAGGAGTAGACGTAAAAAGCGTCATAGAAAAAGTAATGCCGCAGGGAGCGCGGGGCGGTTGACATCAGACGTCGAGCGAGGAAGCAAGAGAGCGAGAAAGGTGCGCTTTTCGCGCGTGCAGAATTGGGCTAAGACGCGTGCGAGCCGACGAGCGAGAAGGGAAAGAGCGCACTATGATCGAACACGGTCAGAGGGGCATGTCAGCAGCCGTGGACACGTGCCGTTATCCTACCGTCGCTTTCTTCACGGTAAATTGTCGCGCGAGTTCAGGGTAAGGCCCCTCCGCGAAGCCGTCGAACAATGCCACGGAGGGAAGACGCTGGCGGCGGTTGTGGCGCTCCGCAGTGAGGCGAACACATGTGTCATCCTTCGTGCTTCCTGTTTGACAAAAACGTTCAGGGCGCGCCCCCCGCGAGTACGGCTAAAAAGGGCCAGACAGACATAGGTGGTCAAATGCCGTGAATGGAGACACTTAGAACACTTTTGTTTAGATTTTCTGTTTTGGAATGGTGTCTCGTGAACTCCGCGATTAGTGGTTGTTATTGTAACTTGCTGCGGGTTTTGTGTTGTAGCCTTTTCCTAGGTGGTCGGTTTGTTTTGCGAACAGTGCTTTTTGGCTGAGTTCATAACCATTGTGAGGTAGTAGTGGAAAGTGTGTTGTTTCTTGAATGCTTGGAGACACGTGTGAGATCGTCTCAAATGTTCGCGATGTAATCCTGGAAGTAAAGAAAGGGCTACGTTTGAAGGGCTACTCGTATGACCGCAAAAGTTTTGATAGTCTTCAATATTTGACTTGCGTGTCAGTGAGATGCAATGCAAAGAATTTTCATGTCAGGGTGTATCCTATGAGTTTGTAAATAGCGCAAGTTACAAGTTAGCCTATGTGCGTATGTGAGCCGTAGGTTATGCATTCTTTGTGAGTTTGAGCTCGTAATGCCAGCGGGAGTTATTTGTTTGTTGCTTCGCAGAGGTCCTGTGTGGACGTTAACGGGGATAGTTATACTGCGGAAGTTACAGATGTGATGTGTATGGTTTGTGACCGCAACGGCTAGAGCGATTTTACATCCGCGGAGGAGGAGCTTGTTTAGCTAATAAGTGTGACGGCGGATGTCGAATGTGAAGTGTTTAAGATGTTTTGCTGTACATATTTGTAATTATTTATCTAGAGCACATTTGCGTACTCAGCCATAGCTCAATGCAGCACGACAGTTTTGTTTTGTCTACGCACGGGAAGATGATTCGTTTTGTCGGAACAGAATCTTGAATAAGAGCCTCAAAATTCATGTGAGACGCGATTCATGTGCTAGACATAAACTGACGATATGGTAGGAAGCATACAGAGCATTCACAGAAGGAATGCGGTAATATGGTAAAGGCAGTACGAAAAATTTGCATGGTAGCACGCGGGTTCGGAGTTCTTAGTTTAAGCACACCATTGTCCTCTCGGGTGGTTGCAATGTCATTTAAGAACGGCCGACTACTGCGCTGGAGCTTGCTACTGTTGCTGTACTGTTTAGAATTTCTCAAAAAAAAGGGCAAATTGAATGGCAATGCTGACGGCTTACGTCGCTGCTTCTTAGGAACTCGATGGCGCCGAGTACTCTGGCTTGGGTGTATTGCCTTTTTTTGTGTCTGTAGCTTAGATTTACCATTGTCCTTTTTTGTTGTTGTTGTATGGCATCACAATTTGTGTTTGTGTGTCAGATGAGCCTATTTCACGTTGCTGCAATTGCTGCTGTAATGAGTAGGCGAAAAAAAGATTTTGTTTTGGGAAAAAGCCTGGTGGGTCTCAGGGAGAGAGTCTGGGCGCTTGCCTGCTTTGCGGTTGTGGTTCTGGCGTAGTTGGCTCCGATGCTGTGTTCTGGAGAAACTGATACGCAGAGCAGAGACCACTCCTTGGACGAGATGCCTGGTACATGAGATGGCCGAGCAGAGCTGCTGGGAATCAGCGCATCAGCGTCTACTTCAACGACCTCTCCCCACAAGAGTGTTGACCCTTGTACGTCGAGGTCTCAGCCCGCCGCCGGGGAAGCTGTTACAAAGCTGCTGCAGGTGTGCTTGCGACGGTGTGGCGCCGCCAGGGGACATGAGTTTCTGTGCCGCACGTGCGCGTGTGCTTCGGGTGTGCGGACGTTTTTAGTTAGCCCAGAAGGAAGGCCAGCCGGGAAGAACGTCCGGTTCCGAGCCGAAGAGTGACCCCGTCCGGCACATCTGGGAGTGATTCGTCCGGCAGGGGCCCACCTTAGCGTCGGACCACACAAACTGTTCACAGGTGTGAAGTCTCCGCGCGTGCACGTGTGGTAACGGTGGTGCGGGCCGGGTGACGTGATCGTCTCCGGCGTCGTTTTCCCGGACTTTCGGTAATTACGGCCATGGGCGGGTCAAGCACTGACACCTCCCATCCTCTCCCTCCTCCCTCGCCCAGGAGCCAATGGAGGAGAAGTCCGGGCAACAAAAAGCGCGGGACCCAGAGAAGACCAGAGAGAGAGATAGACAGAGAGAAAAGAACTCTCTGAAGAGAACGCACTTGTAAATATGTAAATAAACGTCTTTTAAGTTTTCCTCTACCTCTGCCTCGGTTCTCGGCTCCCGAATCCCAAGTGCCTGCAAGTCGTCTCCGCCGCTCCGCCACACGCTACCCGCTGGCCGGCTAATTCAGCAGGCCAGTTGCAACAGTGTCATCATTTCAAGCTCCAGAGCAACCAGATGGTCACATCCACATATCTCGTAGAAATCAAAGTGCGAGAAAACGTCCTTAAGGCAATTATATACTTACTACACTCACGTGAACTTACTATACTCACGTGGGCTTACACAGAAGCACAGAGCCCGAGTATGCTGGCAGGGGTGCATGTGGAAACCTAGTAGTGCTAAGTCATGACGTCGGCGCGCGTCAACTGGCGAATCGGAAGCGCAATGTTACATGAATTTAAATGTGAAATGTGTTCTTGGTCGCGGTTTTCGCGATGGTCGGTGGCTTGGGAAATGCTGGAAGTACGCTACGAAACGCCGCCCAGTCTCGGAACTCGTTCAATATATCGAACATCGCCGCCAAATAGCACGTTTATTTATGTCCGTCACACAAGGTCCTATAAGGCGCACTATGACCCTCTTGTAACGTTTCGCCTTAAGTCGCTTGAATGGCTCCTCTTCGGCGCCGCGACCAGCGCAGTGGGAACATTACCGCGGTCCAAAGAACGGCAGCCCCGCGAGCGCGAGGCAGCAACTGACGCTTGGACCCAGGTTTATTCCGCATTTCTGTGCTTTTCCCAGTGTTGTAGATGAAAGGCCAGTTCCAAAATATTCATTATGGAATTCGTCACATACATCTCAAAGTAAGGTTATGAACTGCGAAGCATTCATACAATGCTTATGGAACGTGAAACTCCCGAGATCAATTGATCAAAATAAACGTGCCATGTCCTTGCCAATGTTTGATTGTCTGAAAAATGCTAAGTGCCAGAAAAGTAAAAAAAAATACTGCTTGACTGAATTGTTTCTTATATAAAATAAATGCATAATCACCAATTCTGGACTATCCTAAATGTACACTGCAGATAACTTTACAACTTCTGCTAAATGCACCTAAACGATTATCTTATCACGTGACGTGGAGCGTTCCCCACAGCGCGCACGTCATGTGTGGCAATACTGATACAGATGCATGTAAATGTTTGCAATATAATTATGTGCACCTACCAGGACAATGGCTTGCACACAACAGGCAAGTGGGAAACAAAACTGTATCATTTGCTCCAGGAGGACACCCACGGCTCCAGCATAGACATTCGCCAGTCGTTCTATTGTATGTCCACGCTGGTGATGTTTTGTTGCATGGTCCATTGTAGTTGGTCCTCTCGTCGCATAATGTGCAAGTTTGCCCTTCGTGCCGAATAAAGAAGAAAAATCAATAAAAGGCAGCATCTTTCAGACAAAATCTTACGCATAACGAGTATATAATTTTTCTCCAGTCTTCCATTCTAAAACAATGATATGATTGTTTTGCCACGCCGTGACCGGGGCTCCGGCATAAGTTTGACTCCTTGGTGTCTTTTTTTCTGTTTTCTTTTTTATAACGTGTCCCTATAAGCCCACGTTACTTGTATACACACCTGTACTTTCAGAGTATGTTTTTGCATTTAACCAACCCTCAAACTGCGGACGCGGTGGCCTGAATCGATGCCACTTCCCCGAAGCGCAGCAATGGGGCAACCCACCTGCTGAGCAGCCACACTGGGTCAAGACGACGAGCAAGGATAAAAACAATAATGAAACAAAAGCCAAATATGGCCTGCTCTTGGTTCCCTGGTGCACAGGACAAATTCATTAGCGATGCCTTCCGCCACCTCAGTTGCTGGTCCCAGTGTCCGTTGCCGAGATCGCGCAAAACCAGGACAGGAACCTGATTTTTTGGCCGGAATTAAGCAAAAGCGTCTCCGTGGGAGTCATTTATCATAGTGCAGATCTACGCCAAAAGTTAGTACACTACTGAAAGTAGTACCTATAAATGCGTCCTGTAGGTTGCAAAGCCACGTGTAAGCTATGCAAAGTATTCGTGCAACCCTTACGAAAATCGATTTAGAGTTCCTTTAGAACTCCTAATGAGTTCCTATAGGGTCTAAAGGAACTCAAAAGGAACTCGCCATCTATAGAATGTTTTCCATAGGACGACTATAGAAAGCCTAAAAATACCTTCTATAGAAACACGTCATTTAACGCACAATAGAAAGCGTATTGACGTCATATGTACTGAATTCTATAAAGTAACTTTTATAGAGCGTCTTTAAAACATTTAACGCTTTCTTTCTATAGACTGCTTCACCATACGCGCTCTATAAGGGATGTATCTACTAAATTCTATAAAGTAACCTTTATAGAGTACCTTTAGAACTCTTAACGCTACCTGTCTATAGACTGCATTTCTATACGTCCTCTATAAGGGATCTATAGACGGTGTATTAATACATATAACATTTTTATGAAAAAAATGTTTGATCAGGGACCTATTTACGCCCACTGCAGGGCAAAAATCTCTTCCATATTTTTTTTTCCAATTAACATGGTCATGTCGTAACTGCGGCTATGTTATCGTCACAAACATTTTAATCTAATCCGACCAGCTAGCGTCCTGCCGCCTCCCGCCCAGCCCCGCTTTTTTTGCTTCCCTTGGAATCCAATCTGTCGCCATTAATGACCATTGGTTACCTTCCCTTCGCATTACACTTCCTTCCCATATGCTAATTTCATGACCTTAACTTCGACTAGCATATGACTAAGATTTGCGCATGGAAAAGCAAACGCGGCGGTGGCGCAGTGGTAGAGTATCGGCGTCAAGTGCGAGAGGTACCAAGTTCGAATCCCACTGCCGGACCTAGGACCATCGGTTTTTCTTAAAAAAAGCAGAGCGCCCGACCTCGCCTTCTGATGAGTACAGTACCCTCTCGAGAGGACATCCCCCAATGTGGCGAGCAAGTGGCATAAAAAGCGTTTTTTTTTTTCGAAAAATTATTGCGAAAGATTTCTATTGCCATCCTAAAGAAACATCATGGAACATCTCTATAGATATTTGTCTTTACAGTCTCAAAAAGAACTCGGTAGAAATTCTCTATTGAATTGTTTCTGTACTATCTTAAAAGAAACTCGACAGACATGCTCTATAGGAAACCATCTATAAAGTTTCTGTAAGAATGCGGTGGCCAAATCACTTTTGGAACTCCATAGAAAAATTCTATAGGGCGTCAAAATAAACACCATAAGATTCTACCGAGCAAGTTCAAAAGGCTTTCTAAAAAAACACATTAAAAATTTTCGTAAGGGAAGCCACTTGTGATGGCGAGAGGCCTCGTGGCATGTAGATTGCTTAAGGACTGGGTTACGTAAAGCCGCCCGTCTGCTAAAAACGACTCATCCGTGATCCACTGCCATTAAAATCCGTCAAAGTATGTGCTATTTGTACGAGCAGTAGCTGCGCAATCGCCTTGCGGACGCGGGGTAAAACACTTGGTGGTGTCCTACCACCAGCACAAAATGATACACAGAGCTTTAGAGTTACACAAGTAATCCACAACCCATCTTCATCAACTAGAAATCTGCTATAGCAGCCGCTTCCATGGTACCGATACTAGGTTTCTCGGTTGCTGACCCAAACATGTCGTTAGATTATGGTCAATGCAGCCGCATTTCGATG
Organism: Hyalomma asiaticum; assembly: GCA_013339685.2. Classification (NCBI taxonomy): domain Eukaryota; kingdom Metazoa; phylum Arthropoda; class Arachnida; order Ixodida; family Ixodidae; genus Hyalomma; species Hyalomma asiaticum. The sequence goes on along the minus strand of CM023487.1, from coordinate 73,619,578 downwards.
GATGTAAAATGCTGGAGGCCGGTGTATCTGGCGGTATCTGTGAATATTAAGGAACCCCAGTTGTCAAAAGCTTCTTGAGCTCTCGACCACGCGCAGCCCAGAATCACACAGTTATTTCGTAACGTAACCTCACGCACTTCATCTTCCTCGGTACTCGCCGTAGCGTGATAAAATGTCAGTATACATGGTCGCGAGGCTTCGGACGAGCAGCAGCCTAGAAAAAATTCCAAGCGAAATTAACTAAGGGGTTCTCATTATGCGTTTTCGCGATGTACATTTGGTAATTTCTCAGTGCGGGATAATAACGACGTATCTCGTATCTCAGCTGCCCCTCCTACGTTGTGTACTACCCCACCTTCCTTGCTATTGTCCACACTAGTTAAGAAAGTCGCGCCTACAGTCTCATTTCCATATATATTGCCTAGCCTGTGGATTTCAGGGGTCGGTAATTGTTGCGGTGCATTAAATATATTTAAGCCTGCACTTAATCAGGGCTCTTGCCACGCCGTAGGGTCACCCAAACTTCCGTCGAAATACCGCCCCTACCACTCCGACTGATCGCTTTAAGATTTCAAATGCGCGCAGTTGCCTTCGAATGACAAGTTGGCGTGAATGTCCCACTCGCAAAATGTCCACCCTATGGAGAACCGCGCATTTGATGCAACAACGTTCGCCCATCAATATAAACGCGCCGTCATGTAAACAAAAATATCCCGATGGGTCATTTTCATAGATGATGATGTGCCATAAAGTGGAGAGGAAAGACTAAATTTTATGCACTGGTGCTTACAACATCTGCAAAACTTTCCCACAGCAAAGGAGGGCTCCACGATTTCTCTTTCTTTAAGACGATGGACGTTGTACGGCTGGCTGTTCTTACATACAACTCGACAACATTCACTGACCACCGGTGTCACAAACCAATGATGCTTATAATTTGTAATGCAAACCTTACCTTTTATAAAAGTGAAGATAAGAAGCAGCATTAGGGTCCACTTCTCTCTTTCTGAACATCTCGCCTTTGCAAGCATTGTGCGAAGAGCCGGCCGAAGAATCGTGCCGTGTTTGTTTTCTCCGGACTCCACCTTTGAGCAGGGATTCTAACAAGATTTTATTTCTGAATAAGTTATTTAAACGGATAAGTGAATGTTATTACAGCATGTACATTCTTCAGTCAGAACTGTTGCAACTCCAAACTGACAGATGCGCGTGTTATGTACGATATTTTTAGGAAATCCGACGCAGAGGACACCTTTTCTATTTTTTTTTATTCTGTTTTAGTCGAGCCGGAGCCTAAATATGAACGGAGGATACGTGTTTCTTAATGAAATCGGACATATCGACAAAATAGACTGGGAAAGAGAAATCTTACAAGTAACAGCGTTGAGAGCATGCTTGTGACGTTTTCCCTCACGCGAACTAACCAATGCAAGTATGCCAACCGAGCATGCTTTAGTACTATGAGCCGACTTATCCTTGCGTCAGCAACTCAAATCCAGCATAAATCGGTCCATTGGGCTAAATACGACGAATATTATCTATCTGTCACATCTTTAAGACGTGCGTGTCATATGATATAGTGTCATCCGTATTTCGACAATAATCCCTGCGCCGCTGCGATGGCACATATATATGAATCAAAATAGGAAGCGACCGCTTCAGTTAACATAGGCGTGGAAATAACACATGGGATTCAACATCAAATATACTTTCATATGTCCGTCACGTAAAATTTGGGGCTGCGTAGCTGCACACTGGTTAGCAGCCTTAGCACTGTAACAACTGCACTTCTCCGCCGGGGTGGTCTGTTAGATGCAGTGCTCGGCTGCTGACTCGCAGGACGCGTGTTCGATCCCGGTGGTGGCGGTCGCATTCTGGATGGAAGTGAAAGTGCTAGAAGTTCGTGTACCGGGTGTTATCGGTGAACATCAGTGAACACCGGTGATCGAACTTTCCAGTGTTCTCCGCTACAGTGAGCGTCATTGTCAAATCCTGTTATTGGCACGTAAAACCCCGCAATTATTACCCACTACCTACTAATTGCGGCGCCTTTTAACCTCACAGCTGTTTAAGCTTTAGTTCCAGGCGCGGATGGCGAGAGCTCAAATCTCCACGGCGAGAGTGTGATATGAGAACAGGTGACAGCGAGAAAGGAGAGAGGAAGAGAGAGCTAGAGAAATAAATGAAAGAAAATAAATTTCCTTGAAGGGGTGGGATTCGAACCACGGTACCCGTAGACCGAAGACGAGTGGAACCACCACAGACTACACACCCATGATTGCAGAACATGCGTTCGTAGGAACCTTATTGTTGCGTTGTAGTGCCAATTGTGACACAACTTGCTATGGATGGATGAACAAGGTGGCCAAAAAAAGAAGGAGAACGGTGAATGTCGATGGAGCACAACGTTTCGACAAGTAGACTTCTCATCGTCAGGGCGGCAACTCCGTTGCATTCGTGAAGAAGGCTGGAGTTGCCGTCCTAACGAGGACAAGTCCACTTGTGACTGGTGAATCTAGTGGGCAATGTTGCAGTGGTGTTGCTTGGAAGTCAGCAGAAGTTTATAAAACTGATTTTTTTTTTCTCTTAGTGTATGTATGTGTAGGGACGCCGGAAAACTGGTTGCCGGGTTTTCGCAATATTAATTTAACATGAAAGTTGCTTTCCGTCGGGAAAGAACACTAGCAGGTGTGTGTAAGATACAATTATAAGTGAAAATTTTCAGGTTTTAATCTAGATATTTGAGCTTCCATGGCTATTTCTTGTTTTTCTGTTACACTTGGAAATTGACGCTTATCACAGAGGGTGGCGCCACCTCTGGTTCTATCACGCATTTCAGAGAGAAATCAAAAATAACATTCCTTTTTATAGGCTACCACCATGCTCGTTTCCGTCAATGAAAAAAAAAAGCACACTCGTTGCCAGCTCAACTGAAAAAAAAAAATTTCGAGTGGTAGACAGTCCCTTTATGTGCCTGACTGGTCTGAGACGTGCACCCGGGCAGGACGTTACACGGTACATGAGCCCCAAAATTTTGTCTCCATTGAAATGCAGCAGCCGCGGCCGAAATTCGAGCCCTCGACATTGGGATCAGCAGCCGAGTGCCATAGCCACTAGACGACCCTGTCGGGGCTGAGTTCCTAGACATAGCGACCGAAGTGTTCGAAGTGTTCGGTACTCACCCATAACGACCGAAGTGTTCGTATGTGAAATGCCAAGACGCGGCTTCTGTTCCCAGCGATTTGGGTGGAAGCGAAAGAGAAGAACAGCTCTGTCCTTAGGTTTAACGGGGTCGTAAAACGCTTTGCGACAATTTCGCGCAGTGTGTCTATTCGCATTACTGGTCCTCCAATCTATATTTGATTTCCTGAGTTGTATCGTCTGGCCTGATAGAGGACGATAAAAAGAAACTGCGATTTCCCAGCGCACGTTCTCCCAATTCCGCAGCTGACGCCATCTTTGCAGCCACCGTGGCACCCGGCGAGGCCCTATGAGAACGAACCGTTCTCCAGGATTGCTGGATAAATTCACCCTGAATATTGTACCGACACATATGTAGAGTGCTTATTCAAGCGGTGGAAATTACAAACAGGCAGTTGCGTATTTTTTTCACAACATCTTTAAAGACTACTTAACGATCTACAAAATCTGTAAGTTGGTCCAGTAGTCCCCATTACCGGCTTGCACCATTCCAACCAGTTTTTGTTATCCAAAGCAAGCGAATCAAACTAATTCATCGATAACTCATGGCGATAAAAAAATAACCATGATCTATGAAGTGTACATGTAAAAATATGTAACTTAAACTGGACTAAATTATTATCCTCGTAGAACTCACTTGTTCAGATTAAAATACCACATAAAAGACCAATGTGAAACTTTAGGTATATACGCATATACGTCTGATTGTAATGGCTACTGCCTGTAGTGATAAAACTTCAGGTTATATATATTGTGCGGTCAAGACTTCCGCTTCTGAGATGTTTTACTGATGAAAATTTTGCTTACCTAATTCAGCGAACTGCAGAAGACTGCGCTGGTCAGGAGAATGTTGTCCGTTATCTAATAGCAGCGTTTAAACGGCGGAGCTGCGCAGAAAAGGCACACTGGGCGTTTTGTTTCGCTCGTATGCTTTTTATTTGCCGGAGGACATGCATTAATTCTCAGTATAAAACCGTGAAACGGCGTCTACGTATATCAAAATGGCATTTGTCGCCAAGTGGGAACAGGAAATGCGCAGGTTCATCACTCAAATGTATTTTGATTGTATACTTTCTCTTTTTTTTTCATTGTGTTTCTCTCAGCACAGCTTAGCTCCTCCCATAAGAGCGCACAGATGCTAAAAAGAAGAAGCTAGTGTGTTTTGAGGTTGCTTCATGCAATGTATTCTTGAACTACGTATTCCTGGAATCTAAATTGCTGGCTTTGGCCTACGCGCCTCATGGCACAGCATACCAAGACGCTGTAGCAATACTAAAATTCGCCAAAAAGTTACTTTTTTCCGCGACTAGCGCCGAGCATCTTTGTAGTTGTACTTTCCTGTCAATTTACAAAATTGGAGTTTTATTTGCACGAGAGACTAAGACGTTACGGACGTTTGAGCAATGCCCAGCTTCTAAAATGCGCCATGAATTTTCCGCGTGACCAACACAAAGAGCACTCGTGATGACCTGTGGGCTACTGGCTAAAATATTTCAAAGTCTGCCACAACATTAAATGAGGTCACATTTAAGAATTTCCGTAAATATTTTCACTACCACGCGAATATTACTCCTCATGTCTCCCAAAACTGTGAAGTATCCTACTAAAGCAACTACTTCGCATGTCTGTAGTCTTATGTTTGGCACTTGCTTGAGTGAACGATTTCTTGAGCTCCAGGAATATGGGCACGTCTAGCGGGACTGTTTTGACCGTTATTTCCATTGTAGTCTTCCTAAAACCTATTGCCGTAATTCGGGTGCAACGTGGGCTCGTGAGCACTATGACTTAATGGCTAAAAGAAGGTGCTCCAGGAAATCTAAACCATTCATCAACATCAAATTCCTTCATGGAATTGAAAAGTTGTTGATTTCGAAGATCGTAAACCGAATTTCTTCGTATGGGTGGAAGACGTGACGCAGCTGTATGTCTTGCGCCCTTTAATGGAGCTTGAAGCACATCAATTAAACTAAAAGCGTTTAAAGCTCGACTTTTTAAATAAAGCTTTACATCAGTTTGAAGCAAAGCTAAAACCATTATAATTAAAATTGCTGCAGCATATTTGCATATTACGTAATACGGCGATGAATATTATAACGGTCTGGCGCTGTGGCGTAGAACAATGTGTCTGGTCACTGGTATAAGTGTTTTAACACAAATCTAAAACTCTGACACCAACTGACAAATTTCTTAGCATATATAGGTATGCCAGTGATTCAATTACACATACCGACCAGTTTGTTCTTACCTTATACCTGAACCTCGTCCATAAATGCGCTGGTAATCACTAATGACAGCTTGAATTCCATTTCAATTTGACGAATCGCTACGCTTCTATGCGCACGGTGCATCATATTCACCTTCCCATTTATTTTCGCTTTTGGTAATACTCCGCTTTGAACATCATCCACCAATGCACTGGCAAGCACTTCAGATAACGTCACCTTTAGTTTTCGAGAATAACAGTTGCAATAACTATCATGCTTACCTTACAGTGTATTCACTTTTGTGCTTTCAATCGCATAAGACAACACAATGCATTTATCCCGTTCAGGCATGCACTGGTAGGAACTTTAAACAATTCACTTGAAAACTTGTCGTATTTATCATGCCAACTGTATTACGCATTTAACTTCCCACTTATATTTCCACTAGAGAATACTCTGCATTAAACTTCGCCCGTACGTGCGCTGGTAGGCACTGTATCGACATCACCTGCCGTTCTCGATTTCATCAAAAATCACTAGTTTCATCAAAAATGGCTAGTTTACCATAAACTGGTAAACTAGTGATTTTTCTAGACACACTCATGAATTTACACATTTTACTGTTCAGTTGCATAAGCCATGTGTTACGCCAATTAAGGACAGCATTAAGGTAAGATTGGAGAAGGGCAACGTCGTTAGGTCCAGTTATTTCACGAAAAGTTACGCAATCATCGGCAAACAAGTGAACATTTGAGGAGACAGAAGACGGCAAATCGTTAATACAGATTAGAAAAAGAAGAGGAGCGAGGACGGAGCCCTGTGACACTTCAGAATTTACTGGACATTCTTCCGTATTAGTTCCATTAGCTGAGACAAAATGAGAGCGGATAGTAAGGAAACTTTCAATCCAGGTGACAAGGCAGGGATCAAGTTTAAGTAACTATAAGCACTTTGTGGCCCACCTTGTCAAAACCTTTAGAAAAATCTAGGAAAATGCAGTCGACCAAAGATCTGTTGTCAAGAAGGGACCTTAATTTATGTACGAATAGCGTTCGTTGTGCTTCGCAGGAGTATGATCACGCTGATGAAGATGACGAGGAATAACAGCATGAAACAGGAGGATGACGATGAATCAGGGGAACGTGGGGGCGAAGGAGAAGGAGACGCAATAGAAGAGGAAGGCGACGACAACGAAGAAACAAAAAAAAAAGAGAGACGATGACGGAAGGGGAAGCACGAAAAGAAGACAATGGTACAGGAAGAAAATGGTAAGGAGGAGCGGAAGGGTTAAAAAATAAGCTAGCACATGGGAATTCTAGCATTCGCTGCTAGAAGTCATCTATCAAGTCATCTATCAAATTTATGTCTATTGCACCCTCAGGGCACAGGAGTACTACAAAAAGAAGTAGAAAAGTGGTGACTGCCAGACATCATCAACCCCTAGTTGTGCAAGCTTAGCCGATGGGTTGTACTATAGATTTCTAGTAAATGAGGATGCGTATATCAAGGCTGCGATTTGAATTGGCGAAGACACCCGTGAAAACGATGAAGGACAGGGAACGTCGCAGTAGCCTACGTTTCCACATGTGCACATGTCTTTGTCAGGGCAAGAAAAGCCTCGACTAGTGTTCGTTTGTATACGCTTTCAATTCTCTCCTCCACCTCCACTAGATGAAGAGAAGAGTGGCAGATGCTAAAGAAATTGGGCATGACTCAAAGGCTCGTGATAGCAAAGAAAAAGAAACGAAGAGGACGGCGCCATTGCTGTTTTCCTAGAACTGGATGGGTCGTCAACACGTGGAAAGAGACCCTGGTGGAGCAACATGGTTAGACTGATAGGCGAAACGGCTTAACCTTACCTCGTCGGGGTCGTTAACCCTGCTATTCTATCAAACAGACTTAAGAACATCCGTGCAAAAGTTTGCTGCCTCGAGGCTGGAGTGCATTTTATTTCTAGATGCGATACAACTATCTGTATATTGTCTCTTGCAAAGCGGGTGTTTGATAAGGTCATTGTCCTCAACCTTTGGCTCCAACGAGCGTTCATATTCTTCATTGTTTCCAATGATTTCTTGGTCAAATTAAAGCCCCCATTGTTCCCTGAGATTCTGTTGTATTTTAGAAAATAACTTAATAATTCTCTGTATTAAGTTTTGGATACCGACTTAAGAACAAGTATGAGCATTCCAGAAAATGGCAGATGGTCCTTATAAGAATTCATCTATACAGTATATTTCCAAGAAATTTATTAACATTGATGGCGGCGATGTCTCTGAACAAGTGCCAACATCCTTGCCACTCCTCGCTTTCTCGACCTCCCTCTGAATATTATCCAAGGCACAAACGAACTAGTTTCTATGCCACCAAAATGAGCGCCTACCGTTTTCTGTGGCGTAGCCCAGCGTGCTATTACTTCCCGTATTATAAGCAATGAGCAACATGAAGTACTTAGCTGCTTGTCGAACAGGCTGTTGTCGAAAATCATGCTATTTCCACTATTGGCGCGAACTACATGGTCCTTAACCACAGTTGAGGCACCTAAGCAATCGTAGCACGGCCTAACTAAACAATTCTAATTTTGCTCACAATTTTATGCCGTTATCGCGCCTTCGATGGGCTTCCTATCGGCATCAGTACGCATTCGGTGCTTGAAGTTATGCAATGCCAGGCGATCGAGGGTCAAGTTACAGTACAAACTATTGTTCGCGCATCGCGTTTTGGTCCATTTTGCCTTCCTCTGTGCTTTGGCTAGTACTTCGCCTTCAAACATGCCTCACGTTCCCTGTACGCACGTTCCAGCTGTTCAAGCATACTCGCGTCACTACTCGTTCGGTGATGCATCATCCATAGAGAACAATGAAGGAACGAAGCTGCAAAGCGTGGCACCGATGAGAGGACGCGTGGCGGCGCCGTGCGATAGCAGCAATACTCTCTGCGTAGAAAGGAGCTACGAGCACAATGGTAGTTAGTGAAGCACATCGTACGTGCATAGCAAGGCGGAATGCAACGCTGGTGCCGTGGCCATCCAATTTGTTCGAACCTGTCAGCCCTCCAACACGAAAGCATGCATACACTCAGGGAGTTGTTCCTTTCGACAAAGATAATCATCTCTCCCACCTGATTTTCTTTGTGTTATGGCCACGCGTCCAGTATATACAGCCACATTCTTCGCGCGCTCTATCAGCTCACTCAAGGCAAAGCCTGTCAGCGTGCAAAGCATTATACTATTGTTTGAAGGCGAGTACGGGTTAGGTTATTTGCTGTAAAGCTTGGCAGAGCACAATACAAAGGGGATGCTTGTTTACTTATGGCTACGAAGTTTTTCTGCAACTGGTGATCATATAGAAAAAGCTCGTATCGAAGTTTAATGCATTCACGAATAGGTAGTAGCACGCACAACGAGAGCGTAAAGCTGATCATGATAATAGCAGATGCATATACGCTCTTGCGTCTGTGTCTGTGGTTAATAGATCTCTACCTATCGTATAGGGACCAAGGTCTTCAATACAAATGACGTATATTTCCCCGTTCATTCCTCAGCTTTACCCTCATGTTTGTGTCCTCAGGCGAAGAACCAAGACGTACTTTTTGTGTTGTTAAATACATTATTGTATCAAACTGAAATAACTTGAGTACAGTAAGCTACCCCAAGAATGTTCCACACACCGCAATAGGGAGTTTCAAAAGAGGTAAAAGATGCCTCAATGTGGCTAGCCATTTTGCTCCTGTTTTTACGCCCTCTATTGCATAGTTTGCCTTCATCCGTTAGCTGCCGTATTTAATTTGAATTTTCCGCAGTTTATGAGAAAGACTTTCTGTGGAATAGAGGTCAAATTTCTTACTTGTGCGGAGCATGTCACGAGATAAGGTACCACCGTGCTTGAAACACTTTAAAGCAGCCTGGTCCATATACATGAATGAGCAACCTTCCAGAACACGAGGTTAAGTGATCGCTGCCATTTTTCGTTTTGAATGAAGAAGCTATTTTAAAAAGTCACAGTTTCGCCATAAGGATGAGACAATAAATTCGATAGCAAAGCATGTTTTAATATACAAAGTTTCTAGTAGCTTCAGGGGCAATATGAATTCTAGTCAACGTGTACGGTCTTTTTTTTTTTTTTGCTTACAGACGAAAACACACACAAACATTCCATATTGGCCCCACTTTTCCGCCCACACACACACACACGCACACACACACACACACACACGCGCGCGCGCGCGCACGCACTCTGCTTGAAGCTTTCTGGTCCTCACGTGGTTTTTCACAACCTCCTCTACTGGCTTACCCACAAAGTATGCTGTCATGGGCTCATTACAAAAGCCGATTTTGGTGATGAGAGTGTCCGCCGCCGCCACCATCCGACCGTGAGCTCTATAGCTCAGAATCGGAAAAAAAATTGCGGCCGTAGTTTTTGTAGCGTATGTAAGGCGCATGCTGAGCGCCCTGTCTGGGAGGTTATTAGCATTAGGAGTGGCCATGTTAAATATATTGGAATAGCTGATGCGCATGTGCTTCATCTGTTTTTTAGTGATTGTGCTGCCTAAAGGGAAGATGCGTGCGGCCTCAAGCAGCACGAACTTTCCTCCGTACTAGGGCCGAATCTTTCGTGCATCGAAGAAATATTTCTTGCATATATTTGTGTTATTAGTATATTTGTTGCCTTACCACTTTCTACGTCACATTTTGAAAACGCTCCGCAACTTCTGTGCTAAATAGAAAAAATTCCCTTCCCCAAACCAGGATATTCATGAGTGAAGGCCCACATGTTCTCTAATACTGAAAAGTCGCAGTATACGGAGTATTTGACGCCACTAAATGCATAACGTTTAGTTTCAAGACGTAAAAGACGTTATGAGGTTGTGAGGCGTAATGCACGGTGACCCTATAAACATGGCTCTAGATTGTTCGTCGGGCAGAATATTTCTTATAATTTGGTTTTAAGAAACACTGGGTCTGGTTTAGTACCCGTCAACAAGGTGGATACCAAGATACCTCCACGAAAAGCGTCGGCGACTTCAGCGTTTGTCGGTTTCGCCAGCTGGCTACTGAAGATGTCCTTGTGGCCCGAATGTGAGCTTCGACGGGACCGTGTCCGAGTCAGCCATGGTGCTAGGATTTGAGGTAAACGGCAGCGGCTAAGTGTTTCGTGTTTTGAAAGATATCGCTGACGACGCGTTTAGCTTGCTCATAAGCGCCAACGTGTGTGCCATTGACATCATTGTCAGGCCATTGCACCTGTTTTAGCGATCGAAAGGTCATCGCATCACTTTCTACTACCGCGACGTCAGCATTTCGAGCAGCTAAGTGAGGACTCAACAACCTACTAGCGACGTCAAAGACATCACTTGTTCTGATCTAGAAGCAGCGCATGTGTCAACGCCTCTGCGAACAGCGTGCCATCTTCAGCCTCCTAATACACTAACGATTTCATCATTTCAGGTTGACAATGTGCAAACGCTGCAAATCTTCATTACATATTATTACGAAATCTCTATACGAGCACACTGAATCGATAGCCTGAAGGGGCCATTGATGGGTCACTACGCAAAGAATATAACACTTACTGGTGTTATATAGAAAAATAATAATAACGAAAGTGATACATACAAGGGATAATTAGTTTACAAGGATTAATGAATCTACTAAGAGAAACAGCAACACATAAACATGCGCGAGCACCTAAATCTGCATAAGGGTCCTCCAGAACACGTACAAAAATGAACGAAATGCTTGGTAAGAAAGTAACTGGTTTTCTGCGTGTTACGTATTAATTTCACTCCAGTTTATCCTAATACCCAAATAAGTCCACATGTATGCATGAGAAATTTCTACTGAACTTAGTTTCGCGGGATAACATTTACGGCCCTGCAGTTGTGATTGGGGCGCCTCCTAGCGAAGTATACATACGTTAAAAAATTTATTTATTTGTGAGGTTTAACGTCGCAAAACCAGCTCTGATTATGAAAGACGCCGTAGTGGAGGTCTCCGGAAATTTCGACCACCTCGGGTTTCTTAACGTGCACTGACATCGCACAGCACACGGGCCTCAACATTTCGCCTCCATCGAAATGCAGCCGCCGCGGCCGGGATTCGATCCCGCGGCCTTCGGATCTGCAGCCGAATGCCATAACCACTAGACCACCGTGGCGGTCTAGTGGTTAAAAAAAAGTGAAAAAGAAAATTGAAAAGAAATAAACCTTAAAATGTTCACTTACACTCCCGCGTGCTACGGCATGCTAACTTTTCGAGAATGAAGGTAAGTAAATATATCTAAAACAAGCGACATCACAAATTGATAGTATTCTTTCGCAAGGCCTAGCAATGTTCAAAAAAATCCACGCATATCCACGGAGTGAGTGATGATGAGTGGGTGAAGCTCCGGAGGTTCATCGGTAAAAACCGTGAATCTTCCGTGAATCTTGCCCAGTACATCATCAAAGACGTCACAAACACTGTGTGTCGCCATCTAGCGCTCTCCTATCACACTAGAGCACGCAGCGAGCGGCTCCGCGCCATCTATTGATCAATTCACGTACTAGCTCAGCAGCACCGCAGCGCTCGGACGGACGGACGAACGAACGGACGGACGGACAGACAGACAGACAGACAGACACACAGACGGACGGACGGACGGACGGACGGACGGACAGACAGAGAGACAGACAGACTCCCATACTACGCGTTCCCATACATCTGAATGAAGCGAGCACCGCAGCGCCATCACGCCATCTAGTGAGCGCTTCACGAACTAGAGGTGGCTGCTACAAACGGAGGATGGACAGACCCACGGCATAAGGAGCTTCGCCCCTAAAATGGGAAGCGATCACGAAAACTTGCCTAAGTTATTCCTCATGCTACGTCGTCGAATCTATACCTGAAGGCAAGCGAAGCCATTTTACACAGTCGTTTGCTGCGAACGAAGTGGATCCTGCCACACCAACGCAATATTTATTAAGCACACTTGTTTATACGTGTTGTTTACCACTTATTGATGCCCGTCCTGCAATTCGCCCCTTAACGGAGGCTTCGCAGGCCTCAAGAACGTGGCTCAGGCCCGTGCTGTCAATGCAGAATTTACGTTTGTCCGAAGACATTTCCGGTGCGCTGTCGCTCATCTTTCCCGGTTTAGGGAGCGTCTGTGGCTGCAGTAAGCACCACGCACAAATCATAATTCTCTTGATTGAGGCACTATTGGCGAAACGTCGCTTCTGCTGTAAAGCACACTGTGTCAATCAATTTTACTAAATAACGCACAATTTATTTCACTCCTCAGTCTGCTTTTTTTCTGAATTGACGTTCATATACGCAAAAAAGGGCATCCGTAGGCGTTGTCATCTTTAAACTTTGCTTCCCTCGAGGTATTGGCACCTGTGGGCATCTCGTGCTGTAAAAGGGTGGGTAGGAGACTTGTCAGTTCATTTGATAAAGAAGTACCGTGTGTTGAAAGCGCCATGCATATCAACAGATGCTCAAAAGCTTAGTTACATGTGCGAAAGATCGTGTTCTATGGGTGAAAAATGAAGCTCGTACTACACGTAATCCCGACAGTTCATAAAACGCTATTATTAAGTATAAGTTCGCCCAACTTTCCAAAATAAAAATAAAAAAGGACTGGACTCCCTTAAACAGTTGGCGCCACGGCTTAAGTATTAGCGTAGTACGAATTGCAGCATATTTTTGCGTAGAAAGAAACATGAGGCGAAGCTATATAGAAATGTATTTACGAAGGAAAGCTCAGGCGCTTCGCGATGAAGCAGCAGCCCAAGCCAGCCTCTATAAAACGTCCTCGTCGTCTTCACTCACTTCGCTCGTTGGCTATCAGTGGTACCCGTCCGTAGCAATATGTCAGGAGTTCGGTAATTTACGATATGTAGTGACTCTATCCAAGTAAACTATCTGGAGGTGGCAGATATCCTAATTCTGGGGCTATGGTCCATATGATTGGTGCAGACTACAAGCAAGTAGTTCTTTTTTTTTCTTTTTCAACCAAATCCCCACGATCCCACACAGCAACGCAGCAAACATGTGTTAGCCAATAGATTGAGAAAACCTATAGGAAGTTCAGTAAGCGGAACGGTTCAAAACAAGCATTCTAAGTGATGTTTTTTGCAGACACCAGTAAGTGCACAAATATTGCCCTTATTGTACTTTGTCACATTCAGATTGCCTGTGACATCTCCGTCCCGCTATGATGCCGTTTCTGTTGTGTAATCTTCAACACAGGCGAGCACCTGGTATTACTGTAGAGTATTGTGAAACATGTCTAGGGGGACAATAACACGGTTGATATTGAGATTGTAGGAATTTGACGGTGTAACACTAAACGGCGTCGCTAGTTCAGAATTCACACTGCAATCTTGTGAAAACCGGTTGTGCATTCTCCGAGAAAGGTTGTCGAGTTGGTTATGTTGGTTCTTGTGGAGCAGGAGTGAAATGGCTGTGATGCTTCAGACAATCGGTTACATTTGATCAAAAGGTAGATAACAGGGTTTGAAACGAAACGTTCGTTTACAGTTTGTTCAAGAGACTTGTGGCTTACAGAAACTTGCCGCCACATGTCTCCTGTGGCCTGCAGAAACTTGTCGCCAAATGACAAGTCTGCATACGCTTTGAGGCCACAGGAGACTGGTGCAATCATGAGGTCTTCAGAAAAGGAATAAAGGGACAGTTGTGTGTGCATGGCGTCGTAAATGCGACGCAAGGCCTGACTGGGTGCCATACCTTTTTTTCTGCCCCAAAGAAAAATTTCAATGACAAGCTTGCATGATAGTTATCTAAGGTACTTACGGCGGCAGGTTTTCATGCACTCTTCGCAGCTATCGAAGAACGTTCCACGGGTGGGGCATTGCCCAGTCTTGACTCGGGCGCAGATTCCAAAGTATCCGTCAAACCACCATTTGTCCGTAAAATCGTCGCATTGCTTTCCCTTTCGCGTCCTCACTCCGCACATCGCCTTACTGCGTCGCGGAGGTGCACCTGCAAATCGAGAGAGGTGTCCTGTCACTGGAAAGTGTAGGTATCGTGAAGATAAAGTGCAGGACCATTTTACATGCACTACATTGAGCAGGCCGCTTCACATTCGAAGTGACGCAAATGCATAAAGAAAAGCAACATGTGAGCTGTAGACATATTTTCAATTATATCTTTCAGTTATATTCCAGGAAACGAGCTCTTCGCGTTAACGTCTGGCTGACACTGTGATACTTCAGAGCTACTTACGTAGCGAATGGTGGCGGTGCGCGTCATATTTTAGTCATCACACGTCAGTTCACGCGTTCCTTCCTTGCTTTTTTTTTAATTATGCTGTTTTCTTATCTTGCCTTTATTTTGTGCCTTGGTTTTCAATATCTGTGTTAGAGATAAAACCTTAGTAGCGTATTTAGTTAACAACTGTTATACATATTTGTGCTCTTCTGCTGTATGTAAATGTCACAATTAACCATCGTGTTAATTGCCAAGAGTGGCACTACAGCTTTATAACTTTGGGACCCATGCCTGTATTTTTGTGCGTTGTATTATGCTACTTTGAACGTTACATGTGACACTTGAATTGCACATGGTCCTTAAGAAGCGGCGCAAACACCATTCTATGAAGGAGTTTTGTTTACTAAAGGACACTGTAACGACTTAGACTATGATACTCTCCGTATTTTAAGTACCTCATTTTTTTAACGACATTCACTGCCTATTTTCACGTAAAATCAAACTATACCTGCAGCGATGTTGCAGCGATGTTGCAACGAATTATGCAGCGATATTGCATAAAACGAATGAATGTGACAAAAAAAGTTGATTGGCTTCCTCCGTATGTTCCTTCAGGTTCGTCCTAAAACATTGGACGCCACTTTTTCCCATCAGTCTTTGCTATTTCGAGCACTCGTCCGTCGATTAACTTGGCTTTGTGTATATTATGGATTCTTCGATGAAACAGTATACTGAACGCGGTCCTGCAACGTTTCTTGAACATAGCCAGAAAACGCTGGCTATGTTCCCTGGCCAGAAAACATGTCAGCCAAATAGCATAGCAGCGCAGGCACTTAGGAATCAACAGTAGGGCTTCAAAATACAGCAGTCATGCACCTGCTCTTCCATCAAGAAACCCCGCTACTGAAGACAAAGAGGGGGCGGGGCAAGAAGAGAAGGAGGAGGCACTAACTACGTTGA
This sequence comes from Hyalomma asiaticum, assembly GCA_013339685.2. Lineage (NCBI taxonomy): Eukaryota > Metazoa > Arthropoda > Arachnida > Ixodida > Ixodidae > Hyalomma > Hyalomma asiaticum. The sequence goes on along the minus strand of CM023487.1, from coordinate 73,604,005 downwards.
AGGAGGGAGAATTGTCATTGGCTGGTTGGCGGACACAGTTCACCCAGACAATACTGGGCGCCGTCCCGTCTCTGTAGGGACTCTGGCGTCACCCACGTCGTCATTACTGAAGCGGGAATGCATTCAAAGTACTGAAGAGAGAAAACTACCAAGGCAGTGCCTCCCGATGCTGTAGCTTGTCGCTTCCCTCGCCCCCCTCCCCCCCCCCTCCTTTCTCAGTATATGTTCCAACGTGCTCATCGAACGGTGGAACTCGCCTAAAACTTTCCGGTGTAACTTATTCGGTATTGTCTAAAGGATATGACAAATTTTTCTATCAGGAGACTCGTGAGCCAGTGAGTTTCTACGGAGATATCTCGTGAGGATTGCTTCGAGGAGTGCTGCAAGGGCCCGGTTTAGTTTAATCTCGTTGCAATGCCGACACAAGTACGATAGCATCATTATTTTTCTGCCTCCATATTATCGACGCTCTAGTGACTTAATTGTCCATTGACTTATTGCACTTGTGAGTTCATTGTTTTTCTTTTAAACATTTTTTTCTCCCCTGCGCCCCCCTGCGCCTTGGTTTCACAGATTTGCTCTGCGCTTCCGTCTTACCACTTGGTGGCTGTGGTGGTCGCTTCTTTGGCGGGCGGGGTCTTTTCCTTGGCGGTGGACGTCGCTTCCCTGGCGGTGGCTGGGGTTTCGAGGGGCGTTTGGTCGTTGTAGTACCTGCGAATTTGAGTGATACTTGATGTTGCTTCGGTTGCGATTCTCTACACTATGTGACATTTGGAGAACGTCATCACAGGGCGCAAAATTAGATGGTTCTTCTAGGTAGTCGAGATTTATTTACGCTCATGCGGTACAATATTGTATGTGTATTAGCAGACTGAAATTACTGCTTTATGTTGATTTTAATGTTGACAAGTTGATAATCACAGAGACAAGGTAAAAACATGCAGCATTGTTTGTGATTACGTAGGGCTCACCTCATGCAAATGGTACGCGCAAAGACTTAACTTTGAAGACTTCCATATTGGTATCAAGCAAACAATAAAATAACTTTACAAGTTCGAAGTCCTATGTTTGCAGATTCTTCACGATCCCAGCACGGTTGAGATATACACAGTGCAAAGGCTGCGTACATCTCAAACCCCGGCCATATTCCCCTTAAGGGGAGGCCTCCTGAATTCGCTTTCGCTAATTAGTTTAGTATAACACAATCTTATGTTACTGGAGCGCAAACTGTAGCAGTTCACACAGGTTATAAATTAGAGCTATTTCCTTAATTACGTGGTATACAGGACAATGACAGCGTTCTAGCACTACAGGGAATCTTTTTAGGTTGCTTCTTTTGTTTTTCTTCAATGTCTTCCACATATATATCCGGCCGCTAATAACATGGCCCTGAATACGTCGAATAAGTTTGTACGCCGTTTGTATAATCCTAATATAGAAACAATAAGAGCAGTTTTCTTTGTTTGGCTTTTCCTCTGCTTGTACGCTCTCCATGAACAACTTTCCTTTTACAAAAGTCTAGCACGATTCGTTCAAGCCGTGTCTTCTCACCGTTTATTTGTGTACACAAGAAAATGTACACGCATAACATGTATTGTAAATCAGTGATGAAGCTCTACGAGTTTGGCTAGAAGTTTGTTTGTGAAAGGATGTGCTGATGGGGGGTGGTGAACCAAAGACATTTCGGTATTTGAAGATTCTTCGATTCCCGCTAATTCAGTTGTATACTGTACGTTCCAGAAAGTGCGTGTAACTACTGCGTCATTTGCTGTCGCTGTAAATGTTGTTCAACTGCTTGATTTTTGTCTCCGAACTCTGAAATAATAAGCTCACGTTAGCGTTTATTTCGCGAGTACATTACTACCTTTCCTTTTGGGCACTGTCAAACGGCTAGCACAGCGAAAGCCAAGGAGGTGTAGGGAAGCCCTGGTATAGAAGTTCTATTTAGTTCCCTGTCATTGCCGTTATCAAGGAAAGGGTCTAGAACTTGGGGCATGGACTCCACGCGGCAATTTATGTTCTTTCCTTTATTGTGTCCCTATTCCTTCTTGCGGACAAAAGATCCACGCTTATGCGTGTTTGTATGCGTATGATCGGCAATAAAACCTTAATTCAACTAGTTCAACATTAACACTTGTCCTGTCTACCTTGTATTACTTTCGCATTTAGCATCATCTACCCTTCTTTGCGATGAACAGGCAACACGTCCAAGTACCACCACTTCTCACTGGCCAAGCTGAATATATCATTCCAGTTCACATCCAGGAGGATGGCTCATCAACCAGCCCAAGCAACGGGTTTCTAATCCTTGCAACACAGAATCCATTTTCTTACTCTGTTGTTTTTCATCCTCTTGCCCTGTTGATCCGTTTCCTGGAGTACTTGGTGGCAGTGGTTGCTTCTGTCCTGGGGTCACATAATGAGTAAATAAAATCAAACTTTTTTTTCATCATATTGCTCAGATAGAGGAGGACAGACGACCTAACGTCCGAGATCGGTCACAACCTGAGAATCAATTGTAAGCCCCGCCCATAGGGCCTCGCGGTGCTAATTTGAAGTGCCTCCGCACATCAGAATGAGTAGTTTTCAAAGGAGGACAATACGTAAAAAGTGAATTTCACAATGACGCTTTACTCTTTTTAAGTAAAGAGCAGGGTCATCAGAGATATCCTTCTTCAGGACATGTAGCTTGAGAGCAGCAGGAACATATTCATTTCAAATCGCACCCTACGTTAGACCGATACCCCGGAGTATCCAATTAGAAGATGCTCATCTACAAGGCAATGTATCGAGCGGTACTGTTATCCTAATGTATATTTAAGATATGACTTTTTTGAAGCATTAAGGTAATTTATACATTACTACTTGCTATTGTGAGGCATGACAGACATATTTTAATGCAATTTTTTTCCTTGTCTGGTCTCTGTAAATTTTTCGTACCCGGGGAAAGTGAGAGCCATCCGCACGCTGTTCCCGGCAAACTGTGGCTCAAAGCGAACTGTGGAAGTGATCGCGAGTATTGATTGTTCTGTCGCCGGGAACACAACAGATATATCTCGGTGAATACGAAAATGCGGTCGACATATAGAGGAATTTCGTGTGTGATAGCTTCGTGTAAAGCGCTCTTTTAACATCCACGTGTCTGGCCTCTCCCGCTTAGCCACATTCATCTTTTTACCTGGCTTGCCTTCTTCCTCACCCCTCTTCCCAGGAGGGGGTGGTGGCGCAGGAACGACTCCAAGACCCTTACCGGGACCGCTATTTACAGTCCCGTTTAGAATTCCTGCGAAAAAGAATTCGGGCAAATGGCAAATCAGTGAACACGATTGGTGCACCCGTGCAATACATGTGAGAGCGAGGTAGTAGTGATGGCGATCGCAGAACACAGGGTCTGCGTGTCGTGGCGGTCACCTTTACGTGGCTATGACATGTAGCATATGTTATAAAAGTATGGGTTCTCTTCTCTCTTTTCGATATTGTTCGCTCATTTTATCATATTGCAACGAGCACAGTTGCAATGTGCAACAACTTAGCATCGCAACTGTGTTTAGCCTCCAATTAAGCAAATGCCGAAGCACGTGTGCATAAAGCACGCTTCAAACTTACACAGTGTACTTGAAGGAATGGCACAAAGAAAAAAGTGTCGTCCTCGAGTGTCTACTAGTTTAGTTATTGGCCAGTGCATCAACGCCTGTTGGTCTATTCTTGCCCTGTGCTGTATGAAATGGTTCGATGAGTTGTAGCATCTCAACTGATGTTAGTTCTGGCATTATAAACGTTTCATAAACAAGGCAGAGCTAATGACCAAGAAAACATTTTATTTTAGCAAGATCGAAGCAGTCGAAAGTACGCATAGTTATTTCGCAGGCGAGTGTTTGTTCGGCGTGAAAAATTTAAGACGGCATTTAGGTTAGGTAGCCTCACCTTACGACCAGGTCCTATATCTGAAGGCTTAAATGGTCGCACGTAATTTGTTTCGTATAGATGCTAAAAACAATGGAAGGTTGGCTATGTCAAAGCCGTCCTTTTCATCATCACTAAATTTATATGAAGAAAAAAACGCACACGCAAAAGGAACTATCACCGCATTACTAGGTAACAGAGTCCAGTACATATAAGGTGATCACCGAGATCACCATGAATACTATCTGCACAAATAATGTTCATGTACCGACAGACAACACGATTACAAAAAAGGTTCGACAATCCCTAATGAGATGAGAACGCGAAAGCGTTTCCTTTGGCTAGATTGTTGTTGGGGAGGGATGCTGCAAGCCGATGTTGCCGAGTTAAGAGCGCTTGTCCCCTGCCAGCCGGGGATTCCTCTTTCCTACGCCGCAACTGCAGGAGGTTGCTGCGGCGGTGTGGCGGAGCCGAGCGGGCGCCGAGTGTCGGTACGTCGACGCCACGCAGCTGGGCACGTACTTTCGCCAACCCAGCGAAGGAACGCCGCGACGCGGCCGCGCGACGCTGCTGGTAGCTGCAGCGGAGCGGAGCGCGCGCCGACAGCCGCTTCTGCAATTGTCAGCGCCGGTGTCACTTCCGGTGGGAGAGGTCACGTGCTTTCCGGGCACGGCTTTTGCGGACGCTTTTTGCGGACGGCAGCTGAGCGCGAGCTCTCTCCAACCTAGCCAAGAAGCGCTTTCTCGTTAAAATTCTGTTAACATCTTGGCATGCTCAAGACGAACAATAGTGGTAGCAATGGACAATTCATCAGGTTCGTGTCCTCTAAAAAGTCGCAAAGAGCGCTCACTGCACATAAATTTGTGCAAAGGAGTAAAATATTCTCATACTTGCCTCTGCATGCGTTTAGGCATTCCACCCTTGTGTTGAAGAATGTGTTGTCCCCTTCGCAGTCTCCTTCATGGAATCTTCTGCACTTGTCACTTTTCGGACTGTAGTACCATTTGTCAACATTGTCGCATTCTCCGTCCTTTGGCAGGTAAAGCATTGCCTTCTTGGCGACCCTGGTTCAACCTAGAGAACGCGGAAAGTCCCTTGTTTTATTTACGTTGAAATGGTACAAACCTTCGTTTTTAGGGGCGAAGCTCCTTAGGGTGTGGGTCGTTCCCTCCTCTGTAGTAGTATGTATGTAGCCACCCTCGCGCCGCCGGGAGGCTCGCGCTCGCCCTCGTGCCTCCCGGCGCGCGAGCTCTCTCACTCTTCCATCTGCTGTCTTGTGAGAGAGAGAGACAGAAAGAGTGAGAGAGCGAAAGGCGCGCGTTTGACTATGGAAACGCTCTTTCTTCGATGACGCTGTACCAGCTCGCAAAGAAGGAGAACGTGCCCTCACCCGCGAGAGACAACGTTGGCGCAGGCAGCGTCTTCTAGCGAGTTTCTTGATTGAAAAAATTGACGGCAGAATCCACGAGGTGAATGATGATGAGATTGGGCGAAGCTCCTGGAAGTAATCATCGGTTAAACCGTGAAATTTCTTCCGTTAATTCGCCCGATAAAATGACGTAAAACGATTGATTAAATGTTTTATCAAACTTTATGCTGGTTTCCGTTGTCCTTTCTTTATGACCGCTTTGTGGTCGGTGAAATGTAAGCTAAGTGGTTCTTGCACTGGTTGCAGATGAAAGTTGGCAACACGATGTCGATGCAGGTGCCTCTGATGGGTGGTGTGGTGGGGTTTTCAAAGGAGATGCATTTGAGTCCGTACTTTTCTGACATGTGATGCATCACCAATGTTTGTTGGGGTCTGTAATGTCAACGTTGAAGTCACCGACGAGCATGAAAGGTTTCGACTTGTCGTATATACACATGTCTCTGTCGATGAACAGTTTGATGTCTTCAATGGGAAGATTTGGTTCCAGGTACAGTATCAAGACGGTGATGCCACCAAAGTCGATTGCAGCACTTTCTCCATCGTCTTTCGTTAAGCAGCTGGCGCTTTGCGTTTTGCTTTAGAAACATCTGGCGTCTTTTCGTTTTGCTTTTAGAAAACATCTGGCGTCTTTTCGTTTTGCTTTTAGAAAACATCTGGCGTCCTTCGTTGGTTTATTTCATCAATCAACGGCGTTTTGAACAAAATTTTATTGTTTAATCAACGCACAGGAGAAATCTCACCAGGCACTACCTTGGAGGTAAACAATGGCTGCTACGGGAATGAGAGACAGCAGAAGTCGGCTTTTAACACTTCTACTTCTACTAACGTTTCCTACTGGAACATGCCAATGGCTGCTAATGGGGATGAGAGACAGAAGAATTCGGCTTTTAGTTAACGCGCACGCTGCGAATTTTTTTATTGTTCAACAACGCACAGGAGAAATCTCCCACCGGCACCACCTTGGAGTCAAAGCGTAAGACTGGTTACGCACTACGACTACGACTACGACGAGGGACGAACGGGTGCCGCTTTAAGGAGCTTCGCCCCTAAAATATATATATATATATATATATATATATATATATATAATATATATATAATATATATATATATATATATATATAGGCACTGGATCTTAACTTGCAATGAGTGCCGGTGGGAGATTTCACTTGTGCGTAGTTGAACCATAAGGATTCGTAGCGTGCGCGTTAACTAAATTAATCCGGAACTCGGCACAATCAGCTTAATCCGGAACTCGGCCCACTACATTGGCTTTCCGCAATAAATAGTATTACACCCGTGATGTTAAAATGCTCCTGGTGCTAGAAAATTTTTTAACCCTTCGCTACAGCGTCTCTCATGACCACATCGTGGTTCTGGGACATCAAACCCCGCAACGGTATGCCTGCGATCACTAAGGGAGGACTGAGCCCTAATTAGTGAAGGCGATTTTTTTTCTTTAATTACTTTGAATTGAGCTCCAAACACGCCACACTCAGGAAATAGCATCAACGATCAACCAGCTCTAAGGTGTCGCACGCACAATACATTGTAGCGTTCATTTACAGAAGAAGGCAAAAGTAAGGCGCTCTCACCTTTGCATGTATGTCACACGGCTTCTTTCGTTGGGAAAAATTCGCGGTTCCTTTGCATAGACCACGCCGAACTTTTCTGCACCTCATCCTTTCTAAGTCGAAATACCACTGCCTAGCATCTTCGCATTCTCCTTTATCAGGCGTCAACAAAACACATCGTTCGTTGATGCGCTCCTTCACCTATATAGGGAGGAAAGGCACGCTTGAATGTTTTCTGTAGCACGCAAATATTGCTGCTTGTAAATTGATGTAGCAATGTGAGTACGAATGACATCCAAGCAATGGAGCGGGAGACGAGGTTGCGTGCAGCATGACATCAAAGCCTTAGGGTACTGAAGAGAATGACGAATGACAAAGAAAAAAAAACATTTTTATCACTGAGAAAAAGAAGAGAGTTTTTGTCAAATTACGGTATCATTTGAATAGCGATATATGGCACTGCTATATGGGCACATGAATTGACAACACTTCTACCACGTCATACTGAAGGGCAGCAAAGCTGAGACATTCCAACTCACGTTTCCTTTTCCCGATGATAATAATAATATTAAAACACTCATGGCGTCAATTAATTATAACGCGCGAGAAGTCGGATGCCAGAATTTAGGTGTCAACAAATAGGAATGCCCTATATGTACACTATTTAGCACTGCGTTCAAGAAAAACCTGGTTTCTAAGCGTTCTATCTTTGCAAGAAAGCTCGACGGAAAGCTGAGCTGTAGAAAAGCGTGTTAAAAGGCGAGCTGTTATTTATTTCCTGCGGCTGTATCTCAACGTAGAGATAATGGCGGATGGAAATTCTTTCCATCCGCCATTGACCTACATTCTTGGGAGGTTTTCCTTCAACAGTTTTTGTTCTGTTATTCCCTACCTTATATTCTTTTTTTTTTTGCGAAATGGGCTTGCCCTGTACTCACCCTATACCTTATACTCACCCTCTTTTTTCTCTGGAGGTTTTGGAATATCATGGGGGTTCACCGTCGGCGGCTCTGTAAAACAGTAACAATACAGCCCTGAGTCACCGAGGTTAACCAAGACGCAATATTCGCCACCCGTGTGCTTCACGGCAAAAAATACTTATTCGTCCACGTTTAATGATGGAAGCATCGCAAAACATAATTTCGCGTTTATGAAACAATTCGTGATGTTCTCATAGCTACCGAGCAGCACTACAGGATGACAAGTAAAAAAAAAATTGTGGCCTTTCGCCCTAAGTCGCGCAAAGCTTAAGTCACATCGAAGCTAGTCGATTCTCACGTGTATCAGTGACGCCAAAGCATGGTAAACGAAAAATTTAGCCTAGATGAAACACGAAGTCAATTCAGGACAAGTGTGAAGTTTTACCGACTTTTGATCAATTTTTGATTAGTTGTCGATCGGCTATCGCACTGTATCGAAGGGCTGCAGGGCTTACCTAAGGACCGGCAAGTAGTCTCCGGAATTTTTCAGGATTTATCAATTATTTATTGATTATTGATGAGCTACTGATCCGCTTTTAGTCAGTTATCAATTAACTATCAATTAGTAGTCAGATGATACATAGACACTCTAGAGCTAATTTAGGCACTGCCAAGTCATCCCAGGCATTTTTCAAGATTCATCAATTATTTATCGATTTTAGATTCGGAATTGATCAGCTATCCCGTGCTACCAGTCTAAGCTTATCTAGAATCCTAAACATGCACGGCTGTGCGATGACGAGCAGGTGTAGCACCAGCTATGGCGCGGCTGGGTGCTAGGCAACGCGAGGCTAGTTTCTTGTTAAGCAAGGACATGTGACGGCTAGCTATAACACCTGCGCTACTAAAAAGCTTTTGCACAGTGTGATCTGAACAGCGGCCAGCTATATCGTAAAAGTGAACATGTTCG
>CM023487.1:73566981-73595109 GCA_013339685.2 Hyalomma asiaticum | reverse complement strand
TGTCTGTCATAATCGTATCCTGGTTTTTGGAAGTAAATTAAACCCCATAATTCAAATAAGTCTTACTCTCCCTTACACCACTTACCCTCACCTTCCTTTCCAACCCCCTTTTATACTATAATGCGGCGCTGGTCGTCTCACCCACACTTCCTTGATTGATTTGTGGGGTTTAACGTCCCAAAACCAGCTGTGATTATGAGAGACGCCGTAGTGGAGGTCTCCGGAAATTTCGACCACCTGGGGTTCTTTAACGTGCACTGACATCGCACAGCACACGGGCCTCAACATTTCGCCTCCATCGAAATGCAGCCGCCGCGGCCGGGATTCGATCCCGCGACCCTCGGATCTGCAGCCGAGTACCTTAGCCACTAGACCACCGTGGCGGGGCACCCACACTTCCTTTTGGCACTTACTTCGTATACTACACTATACATGACTATCCCATGGTTTGCCCCTTTCCTCCACATTTTCCTCTTCCTCACCCTCTATCATTTCTCCCTACCCTCACATGCCTTTTCCACCCCCTTCGCTATATTATAATATAAATGGATATACTAAGCTCGACTCTATCTTGCTTTTCTTCCCTCCTCCTCAGCCTCACTTACCTTTCCCACCTCCTTGCTGTACCATTGTATGGAGATGCTTTGCTCTTCACCACGCATAAGGGCTTTTGTTGCGATAGCAATTAAATGGACAGTCTCCGCGGGTTTTTGCCGACGCCATCATGTCCCTTATAAAGTCCAAATTGATAACAGCCCGCCCGAGTATCGTACGTTATACCCGCGGGTAAAAGCACGCGAGTGGGGGCGACGAACACAGCTAAAGCAGAAATCATACGAGCCCGGCCCATCTCCGTCTCTCGCGGGGCGCATGCGGTAACATCACCCGATTGGGACACTCACCCGTCTTTAATGAATTTGAAAAAAAAAAAAAAACGCGAGGGAAGGAGCGGGGCTGCCGAGACGCGCCTGTCTCAGCAGCCATCAGCGGTCAGCTCGTAAGCCCTTCTACGTGCTGCGTTCTCAACGCGAAGAGACTGCGAAAAGTGTCCCTTGAGCAGCAGTATTCCCTAACGACCAGCGTTTTCTACATTTACGTGACATTTTATCCAAAAGAGTTAGCTGCTAGCCTCACTTCTTATCACATTTTGTATCAGGCATTGCTATCGCATTTATTGTTTCGCCCTTTTGCCGAAACTATGACTTCATTTCCAGAAGCTGCGTCAACCGCTGGTTTGGTTCTTTGGTGGAACACCTGCCTGGCACGAACATTTGGATTTCGGCTCCAGCTCAACGTTCTAGAGATGTTAGGACACAGCACTCGAAGGAATCGTAAAGTATATTGCAGCTAAACCGTTTGGATCTGGTTTCGCAAAATGTTGACTAGGTGGAAAGAACTGTTTTTGTTCAGCGAGAGAGAGGCGTTGTTAGTAACCCTGTGTCACATACCCTATATGGGAGTTTCCTGTTCCTCAAGGACATTTTGCCTCAAGTTTGAACACCTTCGCTGCTAAAATCCCAGATATGGTTTAGAGATATGTATGAGGATGCGAAATGCTTTGGCGGGGCGCATCATCGCACAAAACCATTATACTGACTGCCCTGGCCCGGCGTGCGTTCGCGATGCAGGCCCAGAGTGTTCATAGCGGGCATTCCTTGCAGGAGCACTGCTAAGCCTGAAAGCAACAGAAGCGCGCTGTCGGGGCCAGAATCGGAATGCCACGACATTTGAGAAGTACTAGGCCAAAAACCGAGGCCAAGGGAAGGGCGCATGGTGAAGGAAAGACCAGTGCCTGTGAGGGCCTCGATTCTGTCAAGCGCGTGGAACTCAGCCTTTCCTGCAGCGTTCTGAAAAAATTCCGGATTTTTTTATTCAACCCCATAGCTAAGTTTTCAGTTGTGGCTTGTTAGGGGCACATTATAAGGAACATTTGGTTGTGACTTCTTCCTGTCCGAAATTGTCCGCCTGACCACTGCGATTTCCTATGTGTCCACAGTTATCAAGCTAAGTGTAGGAAGCCATAATAAGCTCTTGACTTGTCACCATTAGATTTTTTTTTCTACGAGACACATTTACCTTAAGAACCACATCGTTCGTATGTTAGAGCTGTGTGTAAAACCCTGAAGCAATACAGGCCCCTTTGGCACAAATGAGTGGACTCAGTGATCCTCACTAATGATCAGCCCGACGAGTTAAGAGGTTGAGCGAATCCGGCTGAACAAAGCCTTCGTGAATTTGAGCTCAAGGGAGTCTAGCTTCAGCAGACACTTCTTTAGCGCCAGCTCGAGTTAGTCTAGCCAAGCAGAATATATTCGTGAGTTTACGTCTGAAGGAGCTCGGCCTATAACTCCATATCGTAATTTTGAGTGATGGGGAATCCTGTTTACAAATATTATGGCGAGTCTGATTTGGACTGAGTACGATTGCGAGAGACTACGGGAAATATAAGTCCGACTAAATAAATAAATAAATAAATTAATAAATAAATAAATAAATAAATAAAAATTTCAGGGAGCTTCAAGGAGCGTTACTTCTTTTTCCGACTTATCGACGACCCTACGAGGACGTTTGCATTGACAGTTTTCAAGGCCTATTACAGGCTTCTAAAACCTTGTTTTATTTGCCTGAATTTCTGGTCTCTAGAACTTAGAATATGAGTTGTCGCCGAATGTTGCTTACTTAGTTACCATTATCCGCGTGAAAAGTAACAAATTTGCGATTGTGTTACTGTGTTCTTCGACATTTGAAAGATTGATTGTGCCAGGAATTAGAATGTTGACCTCAGGTTAGTTTTTTCAGGGCGCTGAGTACTTACTGCAGCTGTTCATGCATTGTTGGCATGTTGGGAAAACATTGCTGTGGTTACCGCACTTTCCCCAGCGAAGGAGACCACATTCTCCTGTTTCATTGTTATAGCTCCACTTGGGGCTGGAAACTCTCGGCCGCTTTTCACCTGGGCATTTGCCATCGCCAGGATCCTCACTACAGAAGCCCGGCGGTTGAAATTCTAAATGAATATGGACAGATGAACACACAATAAGAACACGATTGTCTTTCACGTAAAAAAACTGCATGCTGATAGGAGTACTCTGGGTACATAAAAGCAACAAAGCTCCGCTGCGACGCAGTACATAAATGAGAGAAAATATTATCCCGTCATTGGGAGAGTTCCTCAATCATACGGGCGGCGGAACTCGCCATAGGCCCCATGAATCGAAATCCTTAGCCACCATTGTATAATATCGCGGAGGTCTGCTGGATATTGCGCCATCTGTCGACACAGAAACAAGATAATAAACGGCACTGTGCTGTGTTTCGTGCTGCGAAGAATCGCAAGACCTGGAATGTCCATGAAGTGGACAATGTCTTTTTCATGCAAATGATGTTGCGCCGACAGGGAATATCCGTAGTACATATAGCTGGCTTTTGCCGCGATTCTGGCTCCTTTTTGAGTACAACATAATTCACTGATATTGCGCAATTGCTGCTCCTGCTCCGGCACAGATACAGAGAATTCACGAGACTCTTTTTGTCAGCACTCAATGCTCCAACTAAATAAACAGGAAGTAGTCTGTTCGACTACCGAGGTCAGTGGTGAAAGAAGAAAAATTATTCGAACGGCAGGCGATTTTGGCGGATAATTGTTACTTTTTGGGGGCCTTTGAATTTGCATGTGTTATTGGGTGTACAGCACAAATAATGCTCTAGTGGAACGCTGTTGTCACGACTAGAGCACCAGCCTGTCAAAGTAGCAGAAGGTTTTTCGCGATGAGCTTGTCGTGTGCAAGCGAAAGACCGTCTGGCGACCGCTGTGGACTGTGTGCAGGTGATTTGGAATGTACATGAAACGCTCTTCTTTTTATTGATTGATTTCTGGGGTTTGACGTCCCGAAACTAGCTGCGATTATGAGAGACGCCGCAGTGGAGGGCTCCGGAAATTTCGACCACCTGGGGTTCTTTGACGTGCAGTGACATCGCACAGCACACTGGCCTCGGCGTTTCGCCTCCATCGAAATGCAGCCACCGCGGCCGGAATTCGATCCCGTGACCCTCGGATCAGCAGCAGAGTACCATAAGTTTATGCCGTGGCATATACATGGGCCTTAAAATTTCGCCTCCATCTAAATCCAGCACCGGTGGCCTGGGATTCTGTAGCGCTACCTTCGGATCGGCAGCCGAGTACCATAGCCACTACACCAACGCGGCGGGACAGAGGTGCAACCTTGGGAACGCATTAACTGTTTATGTTTTACATGTGAGCCTTTCACGTAGTATTTTGCGCACACAAATATCTCGGACAAGTACAACCACTACCGGCAATAGCCACAGAAGGATATATTCACGGATAACTTTCAGCATAGCCGAAGCACCTTATGTGAATCGATATGTTGCGGTTAATTTACGGAAAAAATAATAAAATATCTCTCGTAATGAATGGATTCAAATCCGCTCTACACTGCTTAATAAAACGCAGGAGTTACTATAACAGATGTGGTGCGGTGCCGCTAGGCTACAAATGCCTCAGTGAATGTAATCGTACAAATAATTGATCACCGTTAGAACCCACATGCTTACTGTCATTGTAGGGAGTAGACCAGACGTAAAAATTTGTATCCACGTCCATCGGTAACATTGTTTCCATTTTGCGTTGATAAAAAGAAGAGCCTTTTACATTTTACATTCTTGCTTAGCCGACCGAATCCTGACGTATTAAATCGATCAGCGAAAACATACTTGAAAGCACGACCTACTGAACTCGAGGACTGCACAGACGGTTCCGACTGTACAGTCCTCGCATGCATGGAGCGCGCAGGAGAATGCTCGCAGTTTAAGGCGGGGTCGCCTGTGCTTGTTCCTATGCGCGCGAGCGTGTAGACGTTCATTCACGCCATGGTGACTATCATGAGAGAGAGAGAGAGAGAGAGGAAGCACTTTATTTGCACCCGTCAGAGAGTATGGGTGATTGGGGTGAGACACAGCTCCCCCTTCCATCGTCTACCTCCCCCTAGACGTCGGCCGGAATCAGTTGGCTTCCGGCGGCAGCCTGGGCTTGTTTTTGGGCTTGTTCTTCCTGGCTATGAAGGGAGGATTCCCATGACCCTTTGTTCCCATGTAGACCGTTTAGCGTTGGGCAAGCCCCGAGCATGTGATTTAGGGTCGCTGTGCCTTCACAGTTTCTGAATTTCGAAGAGTGCACCTCAGGATGACATTTGTGTAGGATATACGGGTTTGTGAATGTACCCGTCTTCAGTTTCACCGCCACGGTGGTCTAGTGGCTATGGTACTCGGCTGCTGATCCGAGGGTCGCGGGATCGAATTGCGGCCGCGGCGGCTGCATTTCGATGGAGGCGAAATTTGATGCCCGTGTGCTGTGCGATGTCAGTGGACGTTAAAGAACCACAGGTGGTCAAAATTTCCGGAGCCCTCCACTACGGCGTCTCTCATAATCAGAGCAGGTTTTGGGACGTTAAACCCCACATAACAACAACAACAACCGTCTGCAGTTTTCCTCAGATCACTATTTTCCTTCTTTGTGAGAGATCTAAAGAGGCTGCCCAAATTCTACTGTCCTGAGAGGTTCGAAGAACATTTATTTCGGCTGGGAACGCGAGCGTTCCCCTAGAATCGACAAGGCTGCTTGTGCGTTCCGGATGACACTTCATATACAAAAGACGCACAATATACACACACGCACACACACACTTAGCGGAGCAGATGAACAAGGCAACAAAACAAACTTAGCGTCCCTACTAAAAGACGACTAGTTTCGGCCGACACAGGCTCACCCTCTGGCAGGACGGGCGACTGCAGGGAGGCGGAGTACTGTTGCCTGGCGACGAGCGTGCAGGAGAGCGCCGAAGAGACGAGCGAGCGATGGCTTGATGGAATGCTGCTGGTGACACAACAGCCTTGCAGCAGGAGACGTGGCGGGGAGGACACACAGGCGGCCACGTAAAACCCGGAGATTCAACTCGTGGACCGCTGGTAGATTCACGACACTCGGGCCCGGGCATCCGACTGTGCTGAGCGCTGCAGTCCGTCGGTTTTCTGTCTTCCTTTTAGATGCGAAGCAGCTTATGGCGGAGTTCAATCCGGTGGTGGTGGTGTGCGGCGTGACCACCCTTACTGCGCATGCGTAAACCCTCTCCGCACACCTCCTCTCCACTTCCCCTCCCCACGTGACCCTCTTCACACACCTCCTCTCCGAACGGTGCGCGCTGACTATGGAAGCGCTCTTTCTGGCCCGCCTATTCTAACCCATGCAAACCAAAACCACCTAGAAAAAATTCTAGATGGCGTTGTGCAAACGCGGTGGGCACCCCCGTGCTTCTTCGCATCACCTCATGGCCCCCTTTAGCGGGAGATGGTGTAATTTTTCGTCTGGCCACCGCGCTTGCGATCGTGCACTTTTTGCGCTGGCTGCAGCCTCGTTGTCGTCGTCGTCTTTTTTAGGGGCGAAGCTCCTCTTAGTCTAACCTTGTCACGCGTCAGTCGTCAGGCGTAACCCGCGTGCCGGGAGGCACGCGCTCGCCTTCGGCGCGTGCTTCCCGGCGCGTGCCTCTCTCTCTCCCGGCGCGTGCCTCTGCTGTCTTGTGTGTGAGAGAGACAGAGAGAGAGCGAAAGGCGCGCGTTAGCTATGGAAACGCTCTTTCCTAGAGTGGTCCGCCGCGGTGGTGTAGTGGTTACGGTACTCGGCTGCCACCCAAAATACGCGGGTTCGATCCCGGCCGCGGCGGTCGCATTTTCGATGGA
This sequence comes from Hyalomma asiaticum, assembly GCA_013339685.2. NCBI lineage: Eukaryota > Metazoa > Arthropoda > Arachnida > Ixodida > Ixodidae > Hyalomma > Hyalomma asiaticum. The sequence continues at coordinate 73,588,356 of CM023487.1, read as the reverse complement.
GGCGAAAATGCCAGAGGCCCGTGTACTGTGCGTTGTCAGTGCACGTTAAAGAACCCCAGGTGGTCTAAATTTCCGGAGCCCTCCACTACGGCCTTTCTCTCTATCTCTTTCACTCCCTTTCCCCCACCCCCACGGACGCTTAGCCGTGCTCCCTACATGGGCTGCAGAAATTAGCGTCCTTTCTGAACCACAATCAATCAATCAATCAATCAATCAATCAATCAATCTTAGAGGAACGACTACCAGCTCGCAAAGAAGGAGAACGCGCCCTCACCCGCGAGAGACAACGTTGGCGCAGGCAGCGTCTCCTAGCGAGTTTCTTGATTGAGAAATACTGACTGCTCGCGTTGGAGAAGCGTTCACCGGCAACCCATATATAATATATATATAGGCACTGGATCTTGACTTGCAATAAAGTGCCGGTGGGAGATTTCACTTGTGCATAGTTGAACCATGAGGATTCGTAGCGTGCGCGTTAACTAAATTAATCTGGAACTCGGCACGATCTACAATGAACCTCCCGAGCTTCGCCCACTTATCATCATTCATTCCGTGGATATGCTGTAATTTTTTTTCTTCTTCCTCCTCGTGCGCTTCGAGCGCAGGCACATACTTTTGCGCGCACATCACAGTGATACGTTTGTGATAGATTCTGTGCTGTGCGCTAGAACCAGGCCAACTGCGGTACTTTCTTCATTGGCGAGTTTTGATGGCGCAGCGCTACTTCGTACTTTGCCCATTGCATTGCAGTAGTTCACGATATCGACTCAACCAGTGAAGACATACAATAACAGGTGTGGTGTCATAACAGTTACGTGTCTAGGCGACGTAAGACCATGACAAGCAAAGAAGCGAGATGAGAATCGAGCTACACATCGCAATCGCGTTGAATGTTTAAGGCCTAGCTTAAGGGTCCCAGAAATTTTTGACCTGTTCGCTGTCGTCTGCTCCAGCACTCGCGTGGATATTACGGTTGGGGCAAAGTAATCAGCAGAGTATCTCATAGATAAAAAAAAAAGAACTATCTTTACAATGTCAGGCTGAAGCGCTCGGGCGATCAGGAAACCACCGCGTTCTCCCTCTTATACATTCTCATTCGTCCTCCCAATAAAAATTACACCATCTCTCGCTCATGCTAACAATCTCCCCGCTGCTTCGCATCCACACATGGTTCCCTTTAGCGGGAGATGGTGTATTGTTTTCAATATGAGGCATTTTGTGTAAACGCTCAAAATACGACGCAAAGAATGTAAATTAAGTTCTTTTCAGCATTGGAACTAGCCGTAGGCTGTGTGCTGTAGGCGTTGACTAAGGGTTGCTCCGAAAGCTCAAGGAGGGGTATATATTGCCACCTGCGTGTAGTGGGTCGAAGACTGGAATGGCGCTAGCCGACGAGAACAAAGAAGACCGCGCGCTTCTTCCCCGCTTGAGAGCCAGCCCCGACGGACGTCTTTTGGCCGAAGCTAGCCCCCCCCCCCCCCCCCCCAGCTACCAGCAACCCTACAACGCCCCTGAAGGCTCGTGACAATATGTCGCACGTAACTCAGGCATAGAGGCGCTTAGGCTTACGCCTTCGCATAGAGGTACGTACACATCATGCTTAGTGACGCTTAGTATTCTTGTGCTCTCTGACCCGCTTGTTGAATGTGCGGTTCCCGTGCGGTTGCGTCAGCAGGAGTTACAATGACACGACGAAGCCCACGCTATGGGCTTGCATGGAGCGTATTATTGGGAAAATGAATTTCGACTGTCATTGTGGCACTGCTCGAAGGGCACAACCTGCAGCTAAGCTACCGATACATCGATATGGATGTTGCCTTAAAGGTCTGTGCGTGCTTTAGGAAGGTTTTAGGTGGTCGCGGTAAGCATCGCTTCCAATATGTCTTCCAAAAGCTCGCTTATTTATCCCTCGTGTGCGGATCGATGGCCGATGTGCAGTAGCCAAGGTAGCCAAGCGGACCGCAAGGCTTCATATTGCAAAGCAGCCTACGCCACACCCTTGAGCATTTCCTGTGGCTTGTTTTTTGCATGATGGCAACAATCAGCATTAATATGGCTAAGGTTAAGCATTTTTCCACACATCGAGGCACGTACTTTTTGAAAAATAAACGATATCAGTACAAACGCAATAAAGTTGGGCAGCATTTAACATGACCGATCTTGTGCACTTGCTATTCAACGTGCCGCTGAAGAGCTTGATAAAAGTACGTGCCTTCAAGCAAAGCATGCGTCTGACAATAACACATTGATACACACTGACCACAGATAATTCAGTCAGCGCCTACAAATCGGAGCAATAGGACACAAATAATCTTTCGCTAGTGTATCTAAAGTGCTTACCAGTGTTGACATTGCTCATGAAAGCTGCGAAAAGGAGCAGCATAATACCGAGTAGACAGTATATCTTCATGACGAGCTCGTGAAGCTTCACGTATAAACGAACGTCTCCGAAAGAGTGGCTGTTCCCTATCTTGAAGCGATATATGTAGTCCTTAAAGTATGACTTTTTGCTTGGTATTGTATTTCATACCTTCGACGATGGCCTTGTAACTCACCAGTGTGGAAGAAACACCTCCAAAATATGCTTGTTTTGTTTTCAAACTTTTTTGTTCGATATCGTCGTAGTCAACGGTGCCGGTAAAGAGATTTTTTAATTATTTTTTCTTGGCATCGGCTCGACAGTGATAAATCAGACGCAGTGAAGGCAAAGCACACCTAGGTAGGATCGCGGTAAGCGGAATGGCTGCATTGCCGCCTCTAGTCAGCCACGCCCCCTCCCGCGTAGTGTGTACTGTAAACTAAAATTCGATCAGTTTCCCATGTTCTCAACACATGGCCTTATGCTGGAGTGAAATGTGAATTTAATTCCCAGTGTTTTGCCAGAGAGCACTGCTTTGGAATAGCCTGAGAACTTTCAGTTCACTTTGGAAGCACTCGACCATGTTAACGTTCAACGCGTGGAACTTGCCGTGTTTGGAACGCGTGAAGAAAGGGTTCATGCCCGGGCAGAAAAAAAGAAGCCGAGCTGTGGAATCTCTGCCTTCGGAAACAGCCACACTACGGCTGCTGCGTAGCAATCAGCGATATCCTCGTCGTTCAAACAGCGATCCTCGTCGTTCACACTGGGCACTTTCACCTTTACGGCGAATGCTACAGCAGCAAGACTTATTTACAAAGCAAGAAGCAAATAATTTTGACCACGGGGAAGGTTTCGGCAAAGCACAGGAACCTTAGAACACCGACGTTGTTTTACACTACCCACCTTTGTAGCCTCGCGGTTAGGTGTCTGCTTCGAAGCTAGAGCTCGCGGGACGGAATTCCGGCCATTGCCGCCGCACTTCTGTGGGGGCGGAATGCAAAAAAAGAAAAAAGAGCGCCTGTGTATATTTACTTGTACGTTAATGGACACCAGGAGATCAGTTACTCCAGAGCCCTGCGCTACGCGGGGCGTGCGGCGTTATAGTAGCTTGTTCCCACACGTGACACCAATCAGCTACTATTATTATAAGTATTACTTTCTGATAACGCCGTCAGGCACTAACCATAAGGAGATGCTGACACGTGCTTCAGTAGCGCCACTGGAAGCGCTTCCAGCATAAATGTGTTATTCCGCATGGACTTTGCGAGCATTTCCGAAGAATTCCCAGATGTCCGAGCCTACGACCTAAGAGAGCGAAGGCGGAAGCCGTATGGTATCTCCGCATACTAAACCGCACGTTAATCCACTGTAATCAAAGTAAGATTTTGGTTTCAAAAGTCGCAGTTCCAGTGATAGACAGGCTTTGGTTGGAACGTAAGGAATCAGGTGTCCGGATCTTATAAAGCATAGCATAGCACCCATAGCATTTCGACAAGCAAGCATAGCACCCATAGCATTTTAACACTCCTACAAACACTGTCAATCGGTATTCTTAGGTTATGCGCGACTAGCACGCTTCGGTTCGGTTGCGCCATCCTTGGGTCATATAGTATGTCTTGTACGTCATTTTGCAGCGTTCTGGCCGACGCTGAGCTCACAAAGGGCACCATACAATTGTTGATTTAAATCATGTGCCAATTTAGTTAGTAGGAAGTGTGATTCATCAGGCGCAAGTACACCTTGCAATTACTAGATATGCCTACACAGGAGACACTTGGCAAAGAAGTGTCGATGATTTTTTGCCCAGTAGCGCTATATTGACGCGAGGTAGGTTGGAACGCTGTGCCAACGGCCCCTTGAAGCGAGAACGACGAAGTTCTTGGACGCGCACATGCTCTCGGACGATCAGCCTTTGCTGAAGCCAGACGCTCGCTGCCAAGCTCGCGCTTACGAACGTTTTTTCCTGGCTGTAGCTTGGACATCTGCAGATGATGATGATGATGATTGTGGTTTGGTTAGGAAAGGACGCTAATTTCTGCAGCCCATGTAGGGAGCACGGCTAAGCGTCCGGGGGGGGGGGGGGGAAGGGAGTGACAGAGATAGAGAGGAGAGAATGGCCTTAGTGGAGGGCTCCCGAAATTTAGACCACCTGGGGTTCTTTAACGTGCACTGACAACGCACAGTACACGGGCCTCTGGCATTTTCGCCTCCATCGAAAATGCGACCGCCGCGGCCGGGATCGAACCCGCGTATTTTGGGTGGCAGCCGAGTACCGTAACCACTACACCACCGCGGCGGACCATCTGCAGATTCCTTGCTTGTAGGCAGCTCTTGCATGTACTAGCTTCGTGACAATATGCTAGGTGCGCTGAACTTTAAACTTTATATCTAACGAAAAGAGTTGGGGGTTCTGCCAGACAAAAAAGCCATTGAAAAGACAGCTTGAGGAGACCTGGAGACCGCACAGGCAGCAGAAATAGATACAGTTGTAGAGACAAAATAAGCCAAATAACAGTAAGACTTAACTAGAAGAAAAGCTCAGGGGAAGATGGATGCTTGAATCGATGAACAAATCCCAAAGTACGATTTAGAACAGGGGATGTCGCGGGAGCCAACGTTTCGACAAGCGGACTTGTCTTCCACTTGCCGCCCTGACGAAGACAAGTCCGCTTGTCGAAACGTTGGCTCCCGCGACATTCGCAGTAAGACTTAAAGTCACTTAATATTCTTCTAGAATAATGCCTATATTAAACAGAGCAAAAAATATGAGCAAAGGCAAATTCGCAATAAGAATTGGGAACGTTTCTTCACTAATGTACAAAAATACAGCAATTCTGGATGAAGTTGTGTGGTCGCATAAATGCGCAGCGTGATAAAACAGTTTTTATTCGTTGTGTAGAAAAAGCCTTAATTTCGATTTGAACTGAGACAGTTAAACATTGAAGTTTACTTTTGAAGTCACGCCATTTGCCAGTGCGGGTACCTGATAAGCGAGGCTAGATCTTCCGTAGTTCGTACGTGTTAGCGGTACTAGCATCCGGTCATTACACAGGAGATAACGTCCTGGTGTTTTCTGTGCAAAATGAAGAAGGTTGTTTTTATGTTAGTGCAGAAGGAGTCTATAATCATATAATTTACTAGCTTTAAGAAAAGGTGTTTGATAAACAGCGGATTAGTTCGTAAGTTTTCGGTATTGCCAAAATCTCAAATATTCCAAGTGCTTTCATTTTCAATGTCTCCGTTTTCATGTAATTCTTAGCCGTTGTATTGCATCACACTAGCGAATAGTAGGATAGGCGGCAGTAGAAGTTAGAGTAATATCCAATAATTTTAATATCAGGTCGACTGCTTTGCTTAGCTCTGAGGTGATTTTGTTAATGTGTGCGTTGCGTAACATATATCCTTAAATTTGTGCTCCTTTCAACTTAGTGGTCCATCACCCTATCCTCATCATCTGCATTTCCCTTAGTTGTTTCCCTTTTCTGACTGTTATTAAGTTGCTTTAATCATTGTATCGCTCGCTTTCGTAATTATTTCACTATCTTTTGTTTTCTTTAATGCGTGGTTGTTTTCTCATATAACATATTGTATTCAATGTTTGTACTTTGATTTTCATGTGGTATTACTTTACAAGTAAGCATATATTATACAGTATTGACATAACAGCGGGCCTGCAAGCTAAAGTTCCGAGTGGGGCTCCCTAAATAATATTCACATTGTTGAGTATGTTTGTCCCGTAGCCAGATTTATATTCGGAGTGTGAACATTTATGTGTGGCAGCGCACGCAGGTGGAAAATAAGCGTTAATGTTGCTTGAATATTTTATCTAACACGGTGTTACGTGCATTACAAAGTGCCGATGAATGTTACTGTGGACACGACTTATAAGGGGAAAGAAAGCAAATGCTCACGGAGAGTCTGAGAGGCAGACAAATAGAACGAAATTGCCGATTCTATTACAATGGCAAAAGCATGCTAGCTATAGCAACCCATGTTGCGCAGAAAAGATTGTCAGTATTATCTCATGTTTATAATGAAAGTTGCACTAATTAAAACAAAGACCAGGGTGGCTGTGCCCACACATGCGGGAGTACATCTAGTGAGACGAGCACAAACGCAGGTTTTCACAACACGTCTTGGTAAACAGCGTTAATTTTCTCAGAAGATTCTGTCGCCAGAGTCCCGAGTGGATACACTATTTTTCTTCGCAGCACTTGCCATTCACTACTCCGTTAAGAGCGCGAAGAGATGCATAGCGAAATCAAATACATGAAATTAGAAATACAAAACCTACGAAAGAGGACATGGCAGGAGATGTGTATGAGAGCTATGATATCAGAGCATAGGTCTCTAACATCAAAGGGACATCGAACTATCAGGAAAATTAACGCGAATATTTGTCGTTTCCCTTCGGCTTCAAAAATACATTACGAAAGAAAGCCTTCAAACAAGTTACAACATTGTAAGAAAGTTCTATCAAAGAGATTTTGTTGGAAACCGACATCTGGAACAAATTCGGGTTCTTCTTCACGGGTTATGCTTTGAAAGAGCGCGGTGCTACATTTACAAGCTGTGTGGAGGATGGAGGTAAGAGGAGCCCAAGGAAAGAATGAACCCGTTCCAGGTCGAGGTGTGCATTACACTCGTCGGCAAGGAACGTTTTCTTCACTAGCTCCACCGCTCCAACTTCGTCGTCATAGCTCGCGCTTGTTTCTAGTAAGTGGTTCGTGATCATATACAAAAGGTAGATCGGTACTTTAGCGAGAAGTATCTAGCCATTAGAGTAAGTGCACGATTAAAAAGTCCTAGTGAAGCGCATATTTATTCGGACGTTTAAACATACAGCTCGGGGGTGAAAATTTCTCAGTAATCACTTGGCGAGGTCGAGTCTATTTCGCGGCAGGGGTACATACCAGTACATGAACTGCGTGCGTGAGTGGGCAGTGAACTCGTCCCTACACGGAATCCATAAGAGCTCTAGCAAGCTCTATAGGAACCTTTACAAAACAAACAGGGTTCACCTTCAGGGACAGCACTTTGTATTACGGCCGACATCGCCAGCCGCCAGCTAGGACAGCACTTTCTCTTACGGCCCGACATCGGCAGCCGCCAGCTCAGGCCGGTCACTGTACTCTCATAGACGCCGTTACTAATCTGTTATAAACCCGCGGAGTACAACAGCCTCTCACACACAATAAGTTTATTGATAATTTTTGACATCCCCTAGCCTTACCTCTGCGTTTTCACGTTCAGACCATCTTTCCGCCAGGGCACCGCTTTCCAGCCCATTTCATCCGACCCTTCCGCTCTCCTTGAGAGTTCGGGGGCGTAGAAATTGTCTTAAACTATATTGGCTTTACATTTGTTTGGTTGGGTGAAGCGACCCGAACCAATGCTAAGCGGGATGCTTGGTAGACTGGGATATCGTGGCTTGTGGGCAAACAATTTACTGTTTTGAAGCACATGGACACTAAGTATGCATGGCTGGGGGAATTATTTTTTGCAAACTTTTTAAGATGTGAGATTTTCGCAAGCTTCCGACACCTATCGGCCCTTTGGACAGACGCAATCGCCGACTTCTGTGTTACTCTGGCGATCTGCTTGAAGCAGTGACGTAGGTTTCATACCGTTTGAGGCTAGCTGTGACAGCTACAGGAACAGAAGTCGAAACGGTTCTCAGCTTTATCACTATGAACGGGGGTTGCGTCAGTGCCAACCATGCGCCTGCTCACACGTCATTCCCAAGTTGCTCCTTCTATGCTCAGCGAGTACTTGCGTTAGAGCGTTCAAATAAACTTTCATTCATCTTAAAGCCTCCCATAAATCTGTACTATTTCGAAGGGCTTCGTGCACACATCCTATAGATGCCTGCATGCGAATTTCAGCAATAACGACAGACATTTTATTTGACTTCTTTTATTTTATATTGTCTTACAAAATTTGAAATGCGAGACTGTTTTCTTGAATTAAATACCAAATAGCCGCCATAACTTATGTCGTAGGATAGCATAACAAAAAAGAAAACTTTCACAAAAATCAACATATGCGAAGTGGTGCCCGAGTAAATATTCTTTTCTTCGGCATCGGTTAGTGTGCGATGTAGTTGAAGCCCAGTATTACGTTAGATAATTTACTCTGAAACCAAACAATTTCGGTGGTTACTTAGAAACCCTACGCGAAACCAGTTATTTCTGAACTGACATCATGAAATTGGGCAGTATAATGGGGCAGTGTAGCTAGACGGCTCTCCAATTAGTGCACATACCTGTGCATATGGGTACAACATACCTGACATATTTCAGTCCGTAGCGCGACCTTTCAGCAAGCAATGTAATTCAAACTATGATTAAGAGTCAGACGGTCTCGTCGATTACATTGACGTCAGCGTTGTATTTCTCCTCACAAGCGTCACTGGCAAAATGTACGGAAGGAATTTACGTCGCACATTGACTTTGGTGTTCTTTGACGCACGAATAGTTCTTTTTTTTGCGCTATTCATGATGCTTACTCCACAGGCTTTTTCCCTTGCGTGCACTTTGACATTTGCGACAGATCCTACAGCAACGCCGTTTAAAGGGAAACTCATGCGGATTTATCACCATGTTCTGATATTGATGCTTTCCAATAGTATCGATAGTCCTGTAGCAGCCAGGGTGGCTCTGTTTGCTCACAAACGCACCCGTAATCTTAAATAACGCACTGAGCGTTGTGCTCAAACAGAATCCGAAACGGGAACAGGCTTCATGCAGTGTATGCGATGACGTCACAGCCTTCCTGCCATCAGAAATATGGAGCTTGTGCCAGAACGATGGTCGTGGCGAAATCATCCGATCATGGGCTGAGTTATGACAGCTTTCCTGAAGCTGACAGCATTGATTTGAGCGCTGAAATATCACCGTTTTGCTTTTGACAGCCCGCCTCATCAGTTAAGCAGTTTACTTATCTCACTTCACTTTGAAGCTACCGAAACACACCAGCGCTATATCTCCCTGCCATTTCTGTACGCAGTCTTCTGAAAACCATCTATAGGGTAGTGTGCGGCCAGAGCTTTATAGTGATGGCTTTATCATCATGCTTTACCATGATGCTTTATCGTGATGCTTTATCATGCTGCTTTATCATGATGTAGTGATCTTGAAGAAGTCACAACAGGTCAAAATGCAAACAGTTTGTTAACTTCAAAAGCATATACATATGTCGTGGATCCTTATCTACTTTATCGGCAGCACGGCGTACAGAAAGCCTTCCTTTTCAAACCCACATACGGGCATTGCCTTTTTGTATGCGCTTCGGTGGTTGACGGAAGCACCTGTCATTGAGCCGTTTCACGTGCCAATGAACTCTCAACAGAACCTGAAACACGGTTAGCTGATGCTACCGACTGTTCGATCTATTTTTTCGATGTCGATCGTTGCATGACGCTCATCACGAGGAAGTAACGTTTTTTACAGTTTTAAACGTACACTTCCAAGTGCATCGAAGCGACACTCTTCGGAACGGTTGTCGATAAATCTTTCCTTGTCCGGTTCTCCGAGTCGTTCTTCCTGCTCCTGTTTCAGCTGTCCTTTTGCTGGGGTAAAAATTCCAGCGGACAAGACGAGAGCACAAGTACAAGGAACGCACAGTACTGAGGCTGGACTTACAACTGAAGTTAATCGGAATAATTTTGTTCTAGTGACAGGGTGTATCGATGGTAGGGAGAGAGCGCGGCAAATTGGAAAGGGAGATAGGCGAAGGTCTCCACATCAGGAAGTTTGGTGCCGATTTATGTGTTAGCGAACCTTCGGTACATCTCAATGACAAAGAGATAAAATTTCTGAAAAACCACTAAAACTGCAATGCAGAGCACGTCTCAGTCATTTAAAACAAGGTAGTGGCACACTGTTCATTGTGTGTTTCTTTAATCTTTTTTTTTGTCTTTGGGGTATTATCTGTTGTCTTACAACATCTGGTGCTGGCGCATGTGCGGTGGAGTTTCACTAGAACAAAATTTTTCCAATAAACTTAAGTTGTAAGTCCAGCCTCAGTACTGTGCGTTTCTTGTTCTTTGTGCTTGTGTCTTGCCCACTGGAATTTTTACGCCATGAATGTGTACCAACACGCCCAGCAAGCTGCCCTACTCGAATGATGTCCTTTTGCTATCTCCCCCCGTCATGTCCCTCTCTCCCTAGTCAGGGTGCACTAATGGGAACACTAATGGGAACATTGGGAACACTAATGGTAAGACTAATGGCGTTTAAGCTGTGCACTAGGAACTAAAAAAAATGGAGTAAAACAAGGGCGCACACATGCATTCACAACAGCGATAGAACGATGCAAGAAACGCCGCAGAGCAGACAAAGCGCAGGAAATACGCGTGCGCCTTACTGGACATCTTCCTGAGCAAAAAAGGCCGCTGTTTGCACCAACACAATAGTGATGAAGACGAAACAGCAGGTGGTTAATATGCTAACCACTTCATACCATCGTTCGTCACCTCTCACACCTCCCTCTATCTCTCTTTATCCCGTTTCCCCTTACCCCTGTGAGGAGTAGCAGGCCAGAGACACTCTCCAAGCCGACATCTCCTCCTTTCCTCTCATTAAACGCTTTCTTCTTCTTCTTCTTCTTCTTCATATCATCGTTTACATAAATCATAGAAGAGCGTCTGCAAACACGTGTCTGCCTTCCGCCTTTCACACTTCCCTCACTTAAATTATCACTCTCGTTTGCTCATTGTATATACTGCCATGCATACAATAAAAAGATGTTCGACATAGCAAAGAGGACCACATTGAACATTTTGAGAAGATGAACTGTGGGCGCAACATTTCCAGAAAAATGCGCCCAATGTGGAAGGCGCACCGCCTCCTTTGTGCGCCTTACAATTTTCTCAGCGGCTTTGCTTTCGTTTTCAAGCTCGGCTTCTTATTATTGCTCCAAGCCGGCTTTCATGGCAGAGGTGTTATATAAAGATTAGTATGACCAATGTTATATAGAGGGTGACACCCAGTGGAACAATGCTGACGTAGAGGCCGATTCATTTTCAAAATGTGGTAATTTTGGAAATGTCTTGGTGCTCTTCTGGTCCTCTCGATCACCCTATATACACAAAAATTTAGATAGTAGGGTTTCCATAAATGACGAACAAGTCTGATTGATCTTTACACTACCAACATACATGACATGACCGTGACGTACATGATATAATCATCATGTACGTCACGGTTAATAATACTGCAAGCACGTGAGTCACACTCCCCTAGTGATCGGCCTGTGGTATTTGGGTACGCGCCACAGGTCCTTTAATTTTATAGAGCACATGCCAATCCCAGCCCAACTAAGAAATTTAACATGTCATTAGAACTCTAAGGCATGCCGTTTTTCGTAGCATGGTTTTGAAATGTGGAAAATGCAGGCATAACAAGCACACAGACGCAAACGAACGCCCTGCAATCTCCGAAGGCAATCTACCAAGCGGCAGGCGGCTATCTAACTCGTGCGCCCGATGCGCCAAGGAACCGCGCTACCGCTCCGCTATGGCGGCCCCTCTCACATGGTAATATAGAAAATAAAGGTAATCTACGAGCATTTAGAATGACGACCGTTGTGCAAAGTGCTATCTTAGCTCTATCTTAACAATGTAATAAACGATACACATCTCCTGCTAAAAATCGGCGTGCATTTGTTCAACTTTGCTTGATTCCGTAGGAACGCGTAAACGAACGACGCTCGTGATACCCATACTAGTGCATCCTAGCCTGCATGTCTCTTTGAGAAAGGAGATGTCTGTGCTGTGCACTGATTTAATTGAGTGTCAACGTTACGTCCTACCATGAGCTACCATTCACTCGCCAGGGTGCCGCCGACTTTCCCGCTAAGCCCATGTTAGGCACACACCTCGAGAGCTTTGCACAAGAACGTTCATTCTATTCCTAATACTTCGCTGACTGCCTAACGACTCGTCATAGGCAATTTCCCCGTTCTCTGCTTCTCACGACACCTTTTCCCGCTGTGCGTCGGATCCACAGGATTTTTTGTTGCAATTTGTTTCGAAGGTTGACGACTAGTATAACGCCATTGATAAGCGTTAGGTTCTTATGACATTCGTTTTAAAGCATTTTTCTATTTGTTTAATTAGGTCGTTTAATTCTAAGCTTTCATTGAACCAGGCACGCTGCGTCGAAGCATACACCGACTGCAAAAATAAAAAAGAAAGTTAGAGACAGTTAATGATATCTTAAGTGTCTGTCGTTTATCGTATTCCGTGTTTTCTTCGGCGCAGTATTCCTGAATCCCAAGTCGCCCAATCGTCCACTCTAACTAGCTATATTTCAGTGAACATTATTCAAAATACATATCACTTTGTGACCTTAACTTGCCACACGCACTTTCGGACTTATTTTGAAGAAGCATCCCAGCTATGGAATCTTCCTAGATGTTTCCCAAGGTTTTCTCTAATAACAGTGAATGTCATGATAGTCGTCTAATTCATCACAGTCAGTTTCTTTTACTTCTACACTAGGGCTAAGACCTGTCGCATCGCTCTAAAGCGTGCGCCTCACTGAATCAGCTCACTGTGGAATGTCGCCATCTCGGGGGTGATGTTTCCTGTCGGAATTTAACCATTGTATTTGTCAGCTGCCCTTTGCATTCTGCCGAAAGCCTAGTGCACAAGCAGTTGGTGCAAACGTCAAAATACTCAACATACCTTGCGCTCACCTCCTGATATAGCGAAAAGAATTTCTCAGGCGCCATGAACTCGTGAACGTAACGTGCGACGTAAATTCTGTTTTAGCAAGTCTACCTCACCATGGCATCTTTTCGCTGACTGGCACTCGTGATACGAAAAAAGAAGCAATGATGGCGTCAAATTTTTCGATGATCGCATACATGAAATATATTAAGGAATACTTCGCTTGCATACAGACAGAAATACTGCTAGAAAAATATCATCCGTTTGGTACCTAAAGAGGCAGGTCTACGTAGTGCATGCATTCGACGGCTGACAGCAAGATACAGAGCCACGTCTATCGCCAAATTAACATTTAGACAAATGCGAATTTGCACGATTGGCACAGTGCTTGTACTATAATTTTCACGAATGAACAACTTGAAATGCATCGAGACAAATATCTGAAGGCATAATAAAACGACGCACTGAGCTAGTGCAGTGCGTGTCTTATGCTATAAAGTGATGTAATTGCTCGGGTTTTAAGTGCCAAAGGCATAATTTGGTCATGTGGTACACCTCGGGGGAGCGCATCCCAATGGATTTTTGTCCGGTGAGGTTGTTTGACGTCCACGCAGCGGCAATGAGGAGGAATGGAACCCGCTACGTCAAGCTTAGCTTGCGAACACCCTTGCGACTAAGCTACCATTGTCCACACAGCTTTTCGCGTGCGCTACCACCGTAGTGGGGCATTGACCACCACGCAAACTCGCGCTTCCACAACACCTCAGCAGCGTGGTTGTTTGTTTGTTTCTTTGTACATTCACAATAACTACAGCGCTCGTTCATAGCATTTGCGCATGGGATGTATGAAAAGTACCAATACAACTACTTACACAACAGAGTGCAGATCGGCGAGGCAGCAATAATAATGGAGTGTATTAATAGTAAGTAGACCCCCGCCGAAGCAGGGGAACGGCCATCGAGCCCGCAGCTAGTTTCAGAACAATCGTCAGCAAATGAAAACCGATACGAATAGTCTTTCGTGCAGGGTGTAGTCGCCAAATTTACTCCAAATTTTCGGAACTGTCCACTACGGCGTCTCTCATAATCAGAGCAGGTTTTCGGACGGTAAACCCCACAAATCAATCAAAGATGGTTGTAAATAAGTTTGCCAAATTTTGCACTGGAAGAAGAAGACAATGTGGGACATTTTGTATATAATTCCTAACTGCGCATTTTTACCCTATATGCATACCTTTTTATTTTTACTATTGGTTTCTCATAAAATTTTCATTTTGAGACTTGTTTCCAATACTCTATATAAACTTTATGTGCAATATTTATTTCGATCTTTTTGTGAAAGAGAATTTTATTAGTGGCATTCCTCATATAATACATAAATATGCATGAAATATTTTAATAAATACGTCTGTCCTCACACCTTTGCAGACTGTACGTTTTCCATGGTCCCGACAGTGCTAAGTCAGCGTAGTCACAAATCTCGGCTAATGACGTCAGAGCTGTAGTGGAGTCTGTAATTGCTTCACTTTCGTCTTGTAGCTGGTTATTGAAAAGTGTTCTGTTTTTCTTGTTGACGAAGTGAGTGTCGAAGGCTTTACTTGACTTTGGCGCACTTTTTCGCATAGTTTGCTTTCAAGCAAAGTGCAGTGAGGACGTCTTCAGCTGTTCCACTGGTGACGCTGATTAGGGGGTTGACTTGATCGGTATCTGATTCGTGATGGAGACTGCTGTCAATCCTCACACGTAAATAAAAGAAAAGTGCCGTCAGTTCGAAAAGTTCTTCTCTTCGCTTTTAGACGCTCCATTGCTCTTCGATGAATCTGTACGCTTGAGGAGGCAGGAGTTAGATATCTATGCACTATATCTGCGCACTCCTGTGCTCTTAACTATGGTGCTTCCATTCCATGTGGCGAACCCCATTTCTTAAATAGAAAATCCCCTTTCTCTCGGGAATTCAGCAGTCGCAAGCTCCTCTGATTTTCCTAACTTCTAGACTGTTCAAAGTCATTTATACATTTTTCTCTTTTCTCGAAATGCGTCCGGTGTTTCTTAACATAGCTGGAAAAGAGAAAAGAAATAGTGTCTACTTTGCCACAGCGAGTTCTTTTAGAAGTTTTCACTTGTAGATCACAAATCTAGATTTCTCGTGCACCAAGGGAGCCGGTTGAATCCAAGAGGGAGGGTTATCTGGGCCAGTGTACCTGCGTTTTATTGTTTATATGCCGGATATTTTATAAACGCCTCATTGTTCATGTATAGTGCATTTAGACTTCATTACGTGTTTTTTGTTATTAAATGCCAAGCATTCCATGGCGTACTTCTGCTGCATGGACTATATCTATCTATCTATCTATCTATCTATCTATCTATCTATCTATCTATCTATCTATCTATCTATCTATCTATCTATCTATCTATCTATCTATCTATCTATCTTACCCGCTTATGCCTCCGCGCTCTACTTGTCTGTTTCACTTCGTGCAGGTTAAGATTGGGTTGATAGGATAGGGAAGGAACGAAGGAAATAGTAGAGAGGGAAAGGCAGGGAGGTTAACCAGTGTATGACAACCGGTATGCTACCCTGCACGAGGGGAAGGGGACAGGGGAGATTGAAAGGTTGATAGGATATCAGTGCATGGCGAGCATGCATAATTGATGTAAACATCGCTTAAGTGATATACACGTTGAGTGCGCCACGATTAACGATAACACTGTCACGTGTCGCTCGCACTCGTAATGCTCGGCCCGGGTTATGAGGGCATGTGCCACTGCCGATTGAATCTGAAGCGCACGTGATAAATCCCTTAGGGCTTTTATCTCGTTTTGTGAGAGGTTTCTTTTTTTTCTGTGTCTGTACGAGACGGGAGGGGGGGGGGGCGGAGGAGGGACGGCGCTCTCTTCCTGTATGGGGAGAGAATCTCGCTTTGTACCGGTTTGACGCAAATATTCAAGCACTTCTCTCGTTGTGAGGAAGGAATCCAATGACATAGTGATGTCAGCCTGGTGTCCTTGCTTGCATCCTGTGCGATTCCATGGTAGAATGCGGTGACGTTAGTGTGCGGGAGAAGTTCTCGAGATACTTTCGAAGTGGGCACGCCTTTAACCTGCTAGTTGCAGGACAAGAAATTAAGCCGTTTGGCAATATATATATATATATATATATATATATATATATATATATATATATATATATATATATACCACCCATAACGCTCACCTGCAGAATGGTGTACCTCTAGTACCACTCTCTCCCTTTTCTTCTTCCGACCAGTTTCTCAGCGATCATTTCTCTTCTCTCTATGCCTTGAAAAAGACCGGACCCGCGGTCGAAACTGTTCGCAATAAACGATGACTGCGAAGTCGTGTCTGCTATTTCACTCTCTCTCTCTCTCTCAATATATATATATATATATATATATATATATATATATATATATATATATATATATGTATGTATAATCTGTTTTGATTATTGGGGTGGTAGTTGGATTGTTTATTGCCTGGTTTGCCTAGTTCCGTAGTATATTGAAATTCTTCTTTGCACAGTGATCGTCTGGCGAGTCTTCAGCTGCAAGAAGGAGCGAGATAAAAAGTTTTAGTTTTCTTTCATATTATTCGACGCCTAGTTTGGAGGGAAAAACACGTTGCCTGAACGCGTGATTAGAGCTTTGTGCACTTGGTAACGCAAGCGAACTTGGTGTTGCATATTGTAGCGACAATATGCAACACCGTTCTAGTGATTTGAAAGTTTTTTATTCTTTAAATTCGTGTGAAGATCAGCAAAAACCGTCACTTCGTACCGCCAAGACGCTAAGGCCTTAATACTAAGTAAAGTCACTCGGTTTTCAGTTAGAGGCTTGCCGTTGTTAGGACACACCTCAAGTGTTGTTTTAAATTGCTTCACGAATATGAGAAACAACGGGAGATGCTTAGAACTTTCGAAGAATGTGAACGCGAAAACCTAATTGTAGCTGCGTTGATCTTCTGATCTCGTAGGCTCTCAGCCCACGTGACAAAGTATACAGGGCATATAAGTTCGTTGCACAGTTTAGAGCGTCCTACAGGCGGTGCGCTTGGCACTTCTACCTCGCCCGACCGCCTCTTCTGCACTTCCCCTCTATACGCTAACTCTAGGCCGACGGCCGCGGTGGTCAAGTGGTTACGGTAGTATACTGCGGAACCAAAAGACGTTCATTCAAACCCGTTCACTGCAATCGCGTTTTTATGTAAGTGAAACGCTAGCGCACTTTGGTTTTGGTGCAAGTGCGAAAACCCCGTGTGTAAGCTGGGTAGAGGGATGATAAAAGTGAAAATAAGCGTAACGCCGTAGTGGGTAGCGCAAGAAATTTTCACCAACTAGTGTTCTTTAACGTGCACTAACAACACATAGTACGCGGGCGTCGGTACTCTAAAATCAGGCTCCATCGAAGCGCGACCGCCATGGCCGTGTTTCAACCCACGTGTTTTAGGGTTGGCTGTCAAGTACCATGACAACTACACCACTGAAGACGGCTGAAGCATCAGTAATTGCGACCAGGTTAAGGAACGAATGCTATTTTTCCGTACCATTTGCCAGGCCTAGCACCCGCGGGCAAAGGGAAGGGGAACGATATAGTAGAAAGGAGGAGGCGGCGGCGCATGGCAGCGTTGAATTCGACCACCCAGGCTTTCCTGAATGTGCCCATAATTTTCGCTGCTTGATTTAGCTGAAGGCAAAACAATGACAGCTCGTCGATATTTCCTTGGCCGAACACTACAACGTTGTACTTTGGACATTTTTAATTCTCTCTCCTATACTCCCACGGACCTGCACAACCAAACACCTGTAGGGAAACACTTTTGCACGTCACGCAAGGCTACAAATGCGAACTGCCGTCGGCTCACATTCCGAAGCTCCACTTGTCACCTATGTCCATGAGGATGGAGTGGTTGCCCACTTTTTCTGTGCCCCACAACACGCCCTTCAAACACTGAGAGCTAAGCCTTCACCTCAAGAGGCGTCCGCGCAGTTTAATTGCTGGCAGTGGCAATAGTTTACCCGATAAGTGGCACTGCCTTCTCGACCACTAATGTAAAGAAAATGTACGGCGAGCCCCGAAGCATGCGCGTGGCATGACTGAGGCGTCGCGCTCATGCGCTGCGCTTGTGAGAACCTGGTGCTAACTCACTCGGTCTTACAATCAAGTCTTTATTTTTTTTAGGGGCGAAGCTCCTTAAAGCGGCACCCGTTCGTCCCTCGTCGTAGTCGTAGTGCGTAACCAGTCTTACGCTTTGACCTCCAACGTGGTGCCGGTGGGAGATTTCTCCTGTGCGTTGTTGAACAATAAAAAATTCGCAGCGTGCGCGTTAACTAAAATCCGATTTCTTCTGTCTCTCATTCCCCATTAGCAGCCATTGGCATGTTCCAGTAGGAAACGTTAGTAGAAGTAGAAGTGTAAGTGTTAGCTAAAAGCCGACTTCTTCTGTCTCTCATTCCCATTAGCAGCCATTGTTTACCTCCGAGTTGCCTTCAGGAACGTCAGGTGGCGCGCAAGCTCTCTCACTCTTCCATCTGCTGTCTTGTGTGAGACAGAAAGAGAGAGAGAGAGAGCGAAAGACTGTCCGTTTCTAACGATGATGATGGGTTTGTGCTAGCGCGTTACAGCTCGTGTAAGAAGCTGGTGTAAGACGCTGTGGCCTCTCCGCCTTATACTCTTTCAGCAGTCATGTGATGGCGTCGGCAAACGCGGTGCGCGTTCCGCCCTGTGTAAGGGGCTGCGTAAGACGCTGTGGCCTCTCCCCCCTTACTAGAGTGTACTGCATGTTTGTAACGCGTTTGTGCTAGCGTCACCTTAAACGCCAGATCCCAGCGTTCGAATAGAGTGTTTCTGACGTCTTTACATGATGATCGACTGGGTGAATTACACGGAAGATTAGCGGTTTATCGGTGGTTCACTCCGGAGCTTCGCCCACTCATCATCATTCACCCCGTGGATATGCTGTGAATTTTTTTTCAGAACGGCCAAATCACTCTGCGAAAGCAGAACCGCGTAACTATTATTACAAATATAATCTAAATATAATTCCTCAGGACAGATCATGAAGTCCGGTTCACTGGTTTCACAAACACAACGTAACTTCCTTACAAATATGGCCTAGCTTGTTTGATATCCTCTGTCGCTGGCATTTAATCGCTATCGCACTGAGACCTACCGTTCCTTGCAATATTTACTCAATGCACGAACAATCGCAAAATGTTTCGCTGCGCTATCCCTGTTGTCATTCGACAGTACACTTTGATCGGTACGTTTTCTGTGGAACTAATGAGACCAGGTACAATGAACTCGTTTGTCAGTCCCTTTGAGTGTCTGTTTTATGTAATGCGGCCGCACTTTATTAGTAACCCGACGTTACAATTATTCGCTCTCATGATTCGGCTCGGAGGAATAGATTTGCTTCCTTCGCTGTGAGCTCATTCATATTCACAAGATTTCAAGATACACCTGCCTTTGCACAAAGATCCTTGAATGACATTTCAAAAATATATTCCTTAATGATGCGTGAGGCAAAAAAAAAGTGACAGGTGCTTATTGCTGTAATTGTTCACTTCAACACAAGGAAATGGAAGCCGTGCAATGCTACTGCATGTTTACTTGAACAAGATAAATTCACGAGTCAACGCATTTGAAGTACCTGATCACACGCGTATATGCGGGATGAATGTGACTCGCACATTGTTCACAAAAATAGGCTACTGCGTTTATTAGGGGCTGCAATACAGACACCACGGTAAGCAGAAAAGTAAAAAGTCGGTGATAAATGGCCAATTGCATTCAGTGCCATGCTGATGGGAGTTTATAAACGCGTTAATATCGAAGTAAACGGGCGACATTGGTTTTATAAAAGAAAGTAGCTTACGCCTTACGCAATGAGAAGACGTGAAATTACCTACCGAAAAAGGTGTGAATTCCGTTCTTGTTTTTTTTCTCCTGTAACAATTTTTCAACTAATCCTCGAATACATCGGTTAAGCAGCTCATTGCCTCACGAATCCCCTGTCGCAATTTTTTTTCATACCATTTAGTTATTAACGGAGCTAAAGGCCGAGCACACCAGCGGAAAACGCGCACCTACGGCGGAGAAACGCTTCAGCAGCAACACTATCACCAGCTCATCGCTGCTATCCGCGGCGGCAGTCCCGTATAACCCCGCCTCCTACGGGCTTGTCACATGGGCGCGAGGGCGTGCACTCTCTTTCGTTTATCTGCTAGCAAAAAGATCCTGTGTAGTTGTGGTTACGCTCTTGGGCGCTCCTTACGCGAGTCATGTAAGGTGATAATCGGGGCGTCGTTACTACTGCGAACGTAATCATGCTGGCGGTGTCCCTTCTGATGCCTCGCCGCCGCATCAGTAGGATGAGAGAGTGATACTACCGGTGCGATCATGCTGGCGCTTCCGAAACATTGAACGACACGTGAAGGCTTTGTTGTTGTTTCTTGGGATATTTCAGAGAGAGAGAGAGAGAGAGAGAGAGAAAGAGAAATAAACTGTATTGAGGGACCAGACGTTGTGAGTCCAATGGTGGGTGGGATACTTGAATGCAGAAATTTTGGTCTGTCTTTCTGTTAGTCTGTCTGTCACACGATTCAGCCACCCGTCCAAAGTTTAAGCACTTGCCTAACGCCCAGCCATCTTGAAATAGATACGTAATACTAAAGCCCCTAGTGTTTCTTACGCTGCGCTAAAAATGCGACGCTATGCACGAAAAAGGCTTCTACCGATGATTTGGTGCAGCCACCTGGCAGTTGTCCAGGGATTCTACACAAGCTCATGTTTCCCGACGGCGCTGCCAGATGGCGTCCATATCTCACGCAGCGTAGTACGCCCGGCAGAAGACTGTCGTCTGTCGACGACATTTGCAGTGAAGCACGCAGATAGGCGGCCATTTTCTTTGTTTTCCATTGCGCGTGAAAGGAATTTTATTTCTGACAGAATGTGACTGCAGATACTTGAAACGCGGCTCGTGTGCGTTTCGTTCAAACCAGCAGTAAGAACAGTCCTCACGTCTAACTTACTGCGCATGCTACCAAGCACGTTCAACCGATGATTGAGCGCCAGGACACAGAATTCAGGATATTTCTGCAGAAGACAGGATGGCAGTGCGTCTGTGAAGAAGATGAGAAAAAAAAAGAAAAGAAACGGAAGGAAGCGCAACTGTGTCCAAACGAATTTTCCTCACGGTTACAAATTTCAGTAAGGTCGCTCCTATAAATGTGATGCGATCTCGACATATTTCGGTGCAATATTTACTTCATATATACGTGGAACCATCCACATGCTTTTAGCAAACGGGCACACGATCC
>CM023487.1:73480269-73566881 GCA_013339685.2 Hyalomma asiaticum | reverse complement strand
CTTTCTGGCCTTGCAAGAGTGCCCTTTGGTGATACAATGAACTTTCATTTCTTTAGTGGTACTTTTAACACGATAGCTTTAGAGAGCTCGTTCCACAGAAATACCGCCGTCGGTGTCGGCGTCTCCACGCGTCTCTCGTGAGCGAAAAATCAGCCGTGAGCGAAAAATAACAGCTCCAAAAATGCACAACTATGTCCATCTAGCAGAAGACATATCAAGCAATGTCTCGACTACCATGGCCTCCGAGACGGCGAGCGCGCCCGCCATCTCGGAGGCCATGCGACTACACCAGAGCCTATATGCGGTCTCATCGGATGCTCTGCCTCCACATTTTGCAAAAAAAGGGGGGGGGCGAAGGGGGCCGGGGTGAATGTGTTAGTGCGTAGGCGCGCAGTGGCTGGTTTCGGTGACAGCTCTCGGGCGGTTTCATCTTTCTTGTTTTCTTTTTATCTGTTTCTCTTTTCTTTTCACTCAGTAACCTGATTTACAGGCGTGGACTAGTGTTTGTATCACTAGAGAGGAACGGGAGAGGCCGGAACGAGAGTTAAGGAACTCGACGATTAGCCGTCGGCTCTGGCGACCGGCTAGGCGGAGTCCGCAGGCGAGACATTCCTGCGACCCCCCTGCCTTTCTTTAACCATACCTAACAGTGAAGAGAGCTACAGTTCCTGCCCCCTGTGAGGCAAATCGCGGCACCCGATATCAAGCAGTGCGCGTCCGGGCTCAAACCAATAGAGTGAGCTGCGTGTTTTCTTGTTGCTGTTGTGGTTGTTGTTGTTGTTGGCATTGTTCTCGTCTACTGAATGTACTGTTCTTGTAAAGTTCAGCCTGTAATGGGCGAACCTAAGTTCAAGCCACTGTAGGAGCACTCTTCCATCATTAAAAAGGTACGTGATTGCGTTTTTTTTCTTACTTCGCCGAGCTGCTTCATGGTTGCGGGACTTATCGGGCAGGCTTCTTGCGGTCATCGCCGGCGTTGAGGGTCGGTGTGTTCGCCAGAAGTTATAAGGCTCCAATATTCCCGAGAAGTTCTCAATTTAAAAAGCTTTTCGCGTTTCAGCATGTGATCAATGAATGCCACTGCTCCTTGTCAAGAGGAAAACCATGCACCTTGAGAAGTACCCAAGCCGCGAACTTTCCGCGTCTGGTCATGCTTCGACAAGCGTTCCCTGCTTCTGTAGTTGCTAGCACAGCCATGAAAACTGCACACTGGATTTCCGACAACCTGATATGTTGTCTGGCATCCTGATAAGAGATAAGAACGGCCAGGTTAGCCCACAGCACGCACAAATTGTTCGGCAGCTCTACACATACAAACGTGAGCGCGCCCGCCCCAAAGCGCCTCGCACACACCAGGAGAGGAAGAAGGCGCGGGCGCAGGGTTGCCAGAGCGCTCCTCCCCGCCCCGTGAAAGCGGTCTATACATGGGCACCCAATTATCTTGCTGTAGCGCCAACCTGACATGTGCTGCCCATGGCACCGCCCTATTTTTCGTTTGAAAAAGTCGGCAATGACGTCATGGGCGATTGTCCGCTCTCGGCGAAAGGCAATGCTTGAATGTTACGTGCACAGATTGTTTGACCCGCTAATGTGAGACGGCCACCCTCCCATGATGTTTGCAACAAAGCATGACATTTGCGATTCGCTAAATGTCTGCAGTAAATGTGAGTGCTAGCGCTGTGCCCCGTAAGTGCCCTGCTTTAATCATAATAGAAGAATACAAACGTGCTCACGTCAATGCGATTGTAGGTTTTTTTTTGGCATTTTTGTTTGCCCAGTCTCAGCACCACGCAAGGGAAGAATGGCTGCTGCGGTTAGTACAACATTAAACTCAATAAGCAGTTCGTCTAAGCGCAGCAGCTTTATTTGTCGTGTAGGCTTGATCGAACATTTGCCTTAAGAAACCTCCCTTGGTGTTCGCTTTCGAGCGCACATATATGTGCTTTTGCCATCCAATATTTTGCGACACTGCAACTCATAAATATGTAAACCAGTTAGCAGGATTGGTGTACGCTATTTTACTGTGGTTTATCTTCATACTCAATACATTGCTTCAATGGCTGCAATTTTTTGCCCAAGTACTAATTCTGAGATAACAATGAATTTTTATTATGATAGCGTTTACAAGGCAGTCATCTGCTAAAAGCTTCATGCTCATTGCATGGTTGTTTGAACACTGCGGAGATATTGTTGATATGTATAAGAAATAACAGTGGACCCAATACCGAAGCCAAAGAAACAAATGAAAGCAATTGGCGTGGACTCGACAAACTGCCATCTAATCTAAACTTGGCAGAATCTATAAAAATGACGTCAATGTGGTGCTTCTAGTCCAGTGTTGCAGCAAGATCAATAACTGTTTCGATTAAATATGTAAGAATGATAGTCCAGTAGGTTAGCTACGCTGGAGGAGCAAAAATGAGCGTTTCTGTGCTAGAAACTACAAGCTGCATTTTGGAGCGACGTGCCCTGCAAGTTTAAGAATGATACATGTGGGTTGCATGGGACGGTAATTATTCACAAGCGCGACACCGCCTTTTGTACACCCTCATAACTTCGACCCTGCGCTAATCCATGTGTAAGGAATGCGTATGTGATGATTTCCCGAGAATTGCCTTTATTTAATAAGATATTCATTCAGCGTCGTGTTGCAAAAATTTAGGGCAAGACTTATCACACTCACTAGATTCTTTTATATGCCGATTCTGCTGAAATTCAAACGGTCCCTCTTTCTATTTCATAACGCGTGATTATGGCAAATGAATTCTGCGGAAACCCACAAGGTGCAGTAATGTTTACGAACGGAAAAAATTGCATTCACCCATTTTGTAGCACAAGGCTACAAGGAAATCCATACGGATTTCTCAGAAATGAAAGCTTCCTAGATCCTGAAAAATTCGTCATGGTCCAGGATCGAACCCAGGACCAACGCCTGTCCGGAGCGCTCGCGCTGCTAACTGAGGTAACCAGGAGGCTAGCGATCGACACCGCGAGGGCGAATCCATGGAGAACTCGAAGCACCCATTTTAGACGGTGATGGAGCCGACAGTAACATCGGATGGGGCCATCTCGCAGATAACAAGATTCAAAGCCAACCGGTGACCATCTCAAGTCAATGGATCACAAATACACCTCCCTACTACCCGCAGCTTAATAAGTGTCAGACACATCCAGCTTGCATCGTATATACAAAAAACAGGTGTCCAAGCTGTAACGATTTCTCACAAATGAATCTTATCATTTACCGCTGGCCGCCCACAATAGCGGCCGCATTGTGTGCTTCATACTGAAACGCTTGCAACGACCACCGATCAGTACTGTGCACGCTCGCAATTTGCTTGTGTATGGCGGAAGGTAGCGGCAGCAAGCGATGCTGAATTCCTGCTGCGCCTACCTCAGCACTCGCAAGTCGTTCACGCTTGTACATGCTACTACTTCAGCCGTAGGATTTATTCTCGTTTGCGATAAGGATCCGGTTTAGCGCATCATACTTCCAGATTTCCTAACCATCTCTGATATCATGGGTTTGTCTCTAATATCAGGGGTCTGACTCACAATTACTAAAACCGTAAGCGATGGCTCGTTTTGGTTTAGCGCAAGAAAATATAAGCAACAGAGATTGGGGCCTCTTACTATCACCATTTGAAGAACACCGAGAATTACAGTGCTGGTAGACAGAACAACTGCAGTGCTGGTAGGTCCACGAATAGTATCGAATTCTCGCTGTCATAGCTGTGACATGGTCGTATACGCGAAAACGCAAGACAGAAAACGGTGGCCAACGCACATCTTCAAGATTTAGCTGCAGGACTAGCAGATGCAGCGACGGGCGCTGCTGCCACACAAAGAAGTGAGCTCTCATAATGAGCTGTCAGGGTGAAACACATCCCGAGGACAAAATCTCATACACGCAAACTTTCGGTGGCTTTGGTGCAGAAAACGCCTATCCGATTCTAGAGAAACCCAAATGGTGTTCAAATAACCTTATATTTACACGTGGGGAGTTCGAACAAATTTAGGAAATCTATGCAAACCGTGCAGCCGTTATTCTATACTAAGGGATGAGTTCGTGAATAATAATGTGAGCACGATTTGTGGCATGATATTTTTGAATGTCTGAAGATGATTCACCACCGTCCTCAGTGGTAGCTTAGTGGCTAGGTGCTGGCTTGCGAAGCTAGAACTCACGGGATCGAATGCTGGCCATGGTAGCCACATCTTATGAAGGCGAAATGCACGAAAAAACGAAGAAAGGGAAAGATTTAGCTTTAGTTTCACGGTTAAAGAACTCCAGCTGGTTTTAAATACTGCTGGAGCTCTCCATACTGGGTTGGCCTTACAGTCCTACTTGATTTCGACACGACATAGCTAATCAATTATTATTTATAATTGCTTGCCGACTGAAAGCCACATTCCACTCCACCTCTGACAGTGAGATGCCTCATCTTTGCTCTTGATGTAGCAACAACGTCCACTTCAACTTTGAGTAGTCGCCATGTCAGTATAAACGCCACCCTGTAAAGAGCTGACGTTCAGAACCTACTACTTGATATGACTTAGCATGTAATGATCTATAGTTCCTTTCGCCGTATATCTTAGGTTGAACATGTTTCCTGTGCAGGGGTGATATGTTCTATCTAACTTAGACTCAAAGACGCGCAGAAGTCGATAAGGCTGCAGAAGCTTTGTTTCGCACGGCCATGCTCTTGTAAGCGTTGACGCCATCCAACGATTGTATGGGTTGAAAACCCAATGCTTTAAAATTCAGCTTTATGCTACGTGCACCTGCCATCGTTTTGACTAACTGGCCCTAATACACTAATTGGCAAGTGGTATATATACCTCCGGATGACGTTCCACAGATGTATCTTTGGGATAACTTCTAGCGGAATGTTAACATCAGACATAAGGTAGCATTGAAAGTGTTGTTTAACTGTGCTTATTGTCACGCTTCAACTTAAGCAGAACTGTGGATGGACACTACAACAAAAGCAAGTAAGAGATACGAGTAAGGAGGCTGCGCGTGCCTGTGCTACTTCTGTTTGCTGTCGTGTCTTTTCATAATACACCATTGTTGAAGAACCTTTTCTGATTCTTTTGGTGCCCATATTTGAGCTCGTAAACGTTCTGTCCCGTGCGTGCTTTTTCTTCTGAGGCGCCATTAGATATGATTAACGCAGCTGGAGTTGTCTTTCTCGCTTAACTACATAACCGTAACACTCCCGCTAAATCATCAACCGCTTCCAATATGGCGACATAAGCTCGAGCGACAATCAACGGACACATGGTTTATTCATCACGGCGCTTCCGTGAGTGCGAGCTAGGCTGATACGAATCCCCAACCGCTTCGTGCGCTACCCCCCCCCCCCTCAACCTTATACTCCTTTCCCTGAGACACCACCTTGCCGCGTTAAAGAGAAAAAAAAAAGACAAAAGGAAGGAAGCGCGCTTTCTCAAAACTACGCGAGACGGCGAGTCAAAGGCGGCGGAAAATTCCACAAGGCAGACGACGCGATTAGACATGGCGTACTGGTATTCGGAACCAGCAAAAATGCTTCATCGCGGACACTCTGAAATACATTGCACCAGAGTCCGCGAGACGGGGCAGGAGGAACCTGTTCGTAAACACATCGGCGACCCGGCCACCCAGACGACTTGGCCACGCTTTCGTAGCAGACCGAAGGGTCCCGAGTTCGAATCCTCGAGTGCCTGTGTTTTTTGTCTTCTTTTGTTTTTGTTTTCTGATCTTTTCCTTCTTTGTATCTTCTTTCGTCTATCCTGTTCCTCTTTAATATTGATACCCTCGCCTAACCTAACCATAAACTTAACATATCTGAAAGAACTCTCCCCCAACGGAGCTTTGGACAAGATGCATAAGGGCTTACACCACCATGCCTCATATGCGTAACTCAACTGCGCACCACAACAGGAACTGGCCTCCGTGGTGTAACACCATGGCTAACACCTCCCATGTGACCGAAACATCCGAACACTGGACCTACGACGGTGACATCAACGGAGCTTCTAACCGCGGATGGGACCACGAGGGGATAGGAACAAAAGACTCGGAAAGCTTCTGGACTCGGACCGGCAACCACTGGAAACTAAACGTAGCGACTCTTAACACGCGAGCTCTTTCAAGTGAAGCCAGACTAGCTGAACTACTAGAAGAATTAAGGGGTATTAACTGGAATATCATTGGACTTAGCGAGGTTAGGAAACCAGGAGAAGGATACTTATCGCTTAATGAAGGGCACGTTCTCTGCTACAGAGGACTGCCAGAGAAGCGCGAATACGGGGTGGGATTCCTTATACACAAAGACATAGCAGGCAACATTGAAGAATTCTATAGCGTCAGTGAAAGGGTAGCTGGTATCGTGTTAAAATTAAATAGGCGATACAAACTAAAGCTAATACAATGTTACGCACCAACGAAAAGCCACAATGACGAGGCTGTAGAACAGTTCTATGAGGATGTAGAAACGGCAATGAACAAGGTACACACCCAATATACAACTGTGATGGGGGACTTCCACGCGAAAATAGGAAAGAAACTACAAGGAGAACAGGCGGTCGGGAACTACGGCGAAGGTGATAGAAACAGCAGAGGAGAGATGCTAGTAGAATTCGAAGAACGAAAGCACCTCTGTGTTATGAATACTTTCTTTAAAAAACGTAAGAACAGAAAGTGGAGCATGGAAAAGCCCCAACAGAGAAACGAAAAACCAAATAGATTTCATAATGTGCAGTGATCCCTGTATAGTACAAGACACGGAAGTGGTTAATAAGGTCAGAATTAGTGACCACAGACTAGTAAGGGCGAAGATAACCCTCAATCTAAAACGGACAAGGGCCAAGTTAATCACGCGGAAGAAGGCCAACCTCGATGTCGTCAGGGCGAAAACAGAAGAATTCAAAATTGCACCTAAGAACAAGTATGAGGATTTAGGACAGGAAGAACAGTGAGAACATAGAGAAGATGAACGAAGACATTACTAAGCTGATCACCGAAGCAGCGATCGAAGTAGGGGGCAAAGCACTCAGACAAGATGTAAATAAGCTCTCTGAATCTACTAAAAATTTAATCAAACAACGCTTACAGATGACAATAACTAACTCAAGAGACAGGATAGAATTTGCCGAGCTGTCTAAGCTCATCAGCAAAAGTAGAGTCTGGGACATACGTAACCATAACGTGAAAGAAATAGAAGCAGCCGTGAGAAAAGGAGTCAGCATCAAAACAACTAAAAAGAGGCATTGCGCGGGAAAGAACATAATGCATGCAGTGAAAGATAAGCAGGGCAACACCTTTACTAACTTCAGTGATATAACCAAAGTGGCCGAGGACTCCTGAACTATACAGCTCAGATAGGAGTCCCCCACAATGAGGGTAATAAATGTCGATCAGGACACCGAAATTCCATGCGTCACTGCGGACGAGGTTACAAAAGCGATTCAGGGCATGTCCCGCGGTAAAGCGGCTGGAGCAGACGGCATAACCGCCGACTTGATCAAAGACGGAGGAGACTTCCTAACTAGAAAGCTCGCGACACTATACACACAATGCCTCAAAACGTCAAATGTACCAGTCAGCTGGAAAAACGCAAATGTTCTACTATTACATAAGAAGGGAGATGTTAAAGACTTGAGCAACTACAGGCCGATCAGTCTACTCTCAGCACTTTATAAAATTTTCACAAAGGTTGTCTCCAACAGACTAAGCGCCACACTTGAATTCAATCAACCAAGAGAACAAGCAGGGTTCAGGAAAGGATACTCCACCACAGACCACCTTCATGTGATAAATCAAGCAATCGAGAAGTCCGCGGAATAAAACAAACGCCTCTATATGGCTTTCATAGACTACGAAAAGCCTTTCGACTCGGTAGAGATACCAGCAGCTCTAGAGGCATTACGCCGACAAGGAATATGCGATAGCTACGTAAACATAATAGCCAACATCTATAAAGATTCTACAGCCACCCTGTTCCTCCATAAGAAAAGCAGAAGAATCCCAATACACAAAGGTGTCAGGAAAGGAGATACAATTTCTCCAATGCTGTTTACTGCATGGTTGGAAGAAATCTTTAAAAGGCTAGACGGGGACGAGACAGGGCTAAGGATTAACGGCGAATATATAAGTAACTTACGCTTTGCAGACGACATAGTACTCTTTAGCAATGATGGCGACGAACTGCAAAAGATGATTGAGGACTTAAGCCGAGAAAGCTCTAAAGTAGGATTGAGGATGAACATGCAGAAAACAAAGATAATGCTAAGTGGCACGGCGAAGAAACGTGGCTTCACGATCGGAAACCAGACATTAGAAGTCGTAGAAGAATACCTATATCTAGGAGAGCTACTGACAGGAGAACCCACCCATACAAAAGAAATCGACCGTAGAATAAACATGGGATGGCGCGCGTATGGGAGACATTCCCAACTCATGAAAGGAAAGCTACCACTATCACTCAAGCGGAAACTATATAACCACTGCATTTTGCCAGTACTGACATACGGGGCAGAAACTTGGAGAATTACGAAGAAGCTCGAGAGGAAGTCAAGAACGGCGCAGCGGGCGATGGAACGAAAAATGATAGGGCTTACCTTAAGAGATACAAAGAGAGCCGAGTGTGTCAGAGAACAGACGGGAGTCGCCGACATAATAACTGACGTTCAGAAGAAAAAATGGACATGGGCAGGCCACGTGATGAGAAGGATAGATAATCGATGGACAGTTAGAACGACGGAATGGATACCAAGAGAGGGCAAGCGTAGCCACGGACGACAGAGTAAGATGGGGGGACGAAATCAAGAAATTCGCAGGCGTAAACTGGAATCAGCTCGCGCAGGACAGGCAAGAATGGAGAGGATTGGGAGAGCCCTTCGTCCTGCAGTGGACATAAGATAGGATGATGATGATGATGATGAAGGTCATCACTTGTCTACCAGGATAGTCAGAATCGGCAAGTTTTCTTTTTCTTCGAAGAAATTCACAAAACAATTGCTGAAGTTAATCCTTGTGTACATTAAATATTAGGTTCCCTTATTCACTCATGTTGTACGATTGCAGTATTACGATCTTTCTTTGCAGTTTTATCATACAGATGAAAAAATATGGGTATACAACACCACAAGGAAAGCTAACGATACATGCATGGTGGACGACATTGAGCACACAAGCTTGATTAATATAAATATGACAAGACGGTACTTTTCAGATGGAATTATGTAAGTTCATGATAGCCTACAAAATTCGTGCGTCGACTAATACATATTTCTTTTTTCATACATAGCAAAAGTTTCACGATTGAAGCTGACTTTGAAGTTCACCCGGACGTTTCACATTTGACTTCAACCTACAACGAAATACGAGTGAGGATGCCGGGTAAGTAAATATATTACTTTCTTGTGCATTTTTAAAAGAAGACATGGTGAGTTTAAGTGTATTGATGTATAAATATCAAGATATATTTATGCTGAATGTTACATTCTCTTGTCTTTGGGAAGCATGTGTCATTCTCTCATAAAATGTATATCAAGCAAGATATCCTATCAGCGTCCGAAAAGCATCTGTAAAACTCGTATGAGGATCGTTGGTTGCCAGTTTCTGACGCTTCTCACCATGATAGTGTTTGGACCCAGCACCATTAGCACTAAATGCCACCATTAGCACTAAATCCTCGAAAGGTAGACCCATTATCATCTCACTTTTCTCTACACAACGTTAATCTTTATCCCTCGTCAGAAAAGGCAACTCTCAATAGTCACAGCTGAGCTGTGTGGGGTCTAGGCTGATAGGCAGGAGTAGCCGTGGCCGTCGCTGTCGTTCGCAATTACGAGCATGATTGCACATGCAAGCAAAACCATTCATGAGTAAGGGAACGAGGTCCGTAAAATGATGAGAGCGTAATGAGCACTGGATAATTTCGCACATGTGAAGCTTTCCATAGGAGAATTTTCTTTCATATTGCAACGAGGCTAGGCAGTGGGGAACGAAGCAGACATAACTGGCGAAGACGACGCTTACTGATTGTCTCGCGCCCGGGCTCCATCCTGCATGCCCACCTTCGGCACATTGTACATATCTTGTAAATATATTGTAAAACGTCTTCTCTCCCATAATAATATTCGCTTACTTCTTTGGAATGACACTACGACAGTCTTAGTAATTCCTGCAGCTGCAAAACTGCTGTCAAGGCGGTGTCGGGCGATACGATAGAGCCTGATTAGTACGCCGCTACTCGTTCATCGATGGTAAAATTTTATCATATAAAAAAGACGATGAATTGGTAAGACGAGTGTAGCGTAAATCAAGTCCATTTTGAATGCTGCATACAATAGCTGCAAGCCGTAGGGCCCTTGTTATAGTAGTTTTGCAGTGCTAGAAGCTGTGTAGCGCAGAATTGCAACCGTAACAAAATTTGGGAGCATTTGAGAAGAGCACGTCATATGCACCTGGATTTCTTGCATTTGATTCGAACAACTTAAAACATGTTAGTTGTCTGTTACCGTGGCTGTTTCACTGCTGTAAGTGGCAAATCCCAAGACTTACAAGAAATGACCTCTTAGAGCGCATGTTCACACTGCTGCTGTGTGCCATATAGAAAAATAAATGTCCATAAAAGCACACGCTAGTATAGAAAATAATAAGTGCAGAAAGGTAAATGCTTTAGCATCGAGTGATAGCAATTCTCTTATTTCTGAGGTGACAAAGATTGATTGATTGATTGATTTGTGGGGTTTAACGTCCCAAAACCAGTTCTGATTATGAGAGACGCCGTAGTGGAGGTCTCCGGAAATTTCGACCACCTGGGGTTCTTTAACGTGCACTGACATCGCACAGCACACGGGCCTCAACATTTCGCCTCCATCGAAATGCAGCCGCCGCGGCCGGGATTCGATCCCGCGACCCTCGGATCAGCAGCCGAGTACCTTAGCCACTAGACCACCGTGGCGGGGCGAGGTGACAAAGATGGCTTGGAAGGAATGCAGCATACACATTTTTACCTGGACCAATAAGGCAGGCGTTAATAAAGTTTCGCCCCCAGTACTTATGCCTACAAGTGAAAATAGGACGTTCAACATAATTTTGGCACTTTGAAATTTATGTGGCGACTAGGCTCTTATTATTAGGTGTAAATCACACATCCAGGTTATATCAAGCAAAGCTTCTCTGTAATATAGTGCAAACTTCGCTGCGTGTTTCAGAAGAGCCTTAGCTACTCTATACCTAGACAGAGTATGACAGGGCTTTTCAGATACCGTCCTACTGAAATTCGTATATATCTATGTTTTCGAAGTATTAGGGCCTACTTCCTGGTTCACACATCGTGCTTGTTTTTTTGTGCAGTCAGCCGCAGCACAGATGACTTATGACATTAGTGAAATTATATCAAGGACTACACTGCGATTCAAGCGTACCTACATCACATATCCTGGATTTTACTCACATACGTGAAAAAATGAGCGCTTCCTTATAAAACAACTTTTGCCCTCAAAGAATACGATTTACTTCTAATTGTCTGTGTTGTGTTTTTACGATTTGTTCAGGCAATGGCGCACATTATGAGACATTAATGATCCTGGGCGAGAAGAATGATTGCGGAGTGTTTTACATGAACCACCATGGCTACCAATACCCAGGTGTGTATATTACATCGGTGTTTCTACTTCCTCATCTTTTTTTTGCATTTCCGTATTAGTTTTTGTCATCTCTTCTGATGCATGCCTATTATTCTCGATGGTTGTCTGTCGGAACGAAAAAAAATATGCAATTTCAAAAAGAAATGATCCTTGCGCACGCACCTCTGGGGTGAGTAGCCAGGAATATAACCCAATAAATGTTTATTGGAAGCAGATGAAAAGTATCGGTCCCCTAAGGGGTGGTTTCCTCAGTCCAGGCAACCATGCGCCTCAGCAACAAGCCTAGCTCTGGTGATCATAAGGCTCCCATCGGCAAGCTCTCGAGTGGCCTGCAAACTTTCCCACTGCTTGGAAGAGGGGGGTTCGGGTAGCGGAGGTAAAAAACATGTCGTTGTCCCGCACTCCCACACCATGCGGTACAGGGCGCAAGGCTCGTCAAAAACTTGCACATGCTGCGGTAGCTGGCCGGGTAGATCGCGCGGAGTCTCGAGCCGTGTGGGAAGGCATTCGTTTGGAGTCGTCTCCACGTGATCTCGTGCTCCTTTCTGAGCTTCGGATGAGCTGGCGGGTAATGTCTTCTACCGAGTATGTGGTGTGCTGTCATGCCCGAGAACTTTATGTGTACGGCTTCGTCTTCGCCGTTCCCTTGGCTGACTGGAGAAAGGGCTCTTTGTTCGCCCGTGGGGCCACGTACCTGGTGAGTGAGGTCTCTGGCATTGACGTGTGCCATTTCTTTGCCCGTGAGGGATGAGTGCCCTGCTACACACACAATATGCACCTTTGCTGGGTTCGCAATAAAGCAAATGCAACGTAACGAAATCCAGCTTACTGTTTTTAAGTGGCACAGAAAAGTGAGCTGCACCTCTGTGAACATGACAAATTAAGAAAAAAAAACCTAGAAATTAAAAAAACGAAGCCTGTGAGCTAGACGTAAGCAACGTTGATTATAATTTACTATGTGCAAAGCCGACATTTGTAAATGGCATACACAAATTGAACCCCTTGAAATATTACGAGTATAAGTAATTGCAAGTGAGCATTATATGTATCCGCCTTGTTACGAACGCATATAGTATAATTATTTTTAAACTACGCGGGTACATGACGCTTCTGTTACGAATACCTAGATGCGCTTTCTTACGACAAGTGCAAGCGAAGTCATGGCATTTTTGGTACATGTACTCTCCAGCCTGATGAAAATACTAGCCCACCCGCTGTATCACAGTGCAATAGATCGTTAGCACCAAAATATTTCTAAGGGATCTCTGCCCTGTAATACGGCCCACCAAAATGTTTAACTATACCAATATAACATGACATAGGGCTCCTGTTGTTGGTCTTAAATTCAGTAGCTTCGACATTGTGCGGCATCTGTGCAGTGCGAAGTGTTTTCATACGTGTAGCGATTGCCGCCTTGCTTTATTATGGGCCAGGTTTGTTAGACTAATAGTGTCCTTAGTTGCACTAATTCCATTGAGTTAACATGCTGAGATCAGCTGCTTGGCCCTGTTTCGGCTACCTCTGGGACAAGAAAGTACGCCAGCGCCTGTGCTTAAATAGAGCGCCGTTTCCCTCGATGCTGAGTTTGGAGTAGAGGTATATGTGCTGAAGTTTCAACCCTGGCACCCTGGTGGACCACCTTCACATTCGTCCCTTTCTGCCAGATTTTCAAACAGGTACCTCAGCAGCGTAAGGCCCTGTGTTTATAGAACTAGGCCTTTATTTGTACTGATAACAATCTCTTTGGCCAAGTATAAAAGTAAAGCGAGCACTGAGAAGAAGGGGGCGTTTTAATGAGAACAGTAGCCGCGAAAGGCGAGATTTTCGCAGAGAGACGGTGGTGCCGTACAACGTTTTAACGCAGATAAAGAATAAATAAATCTCCGCATCCCTACAGCCCGCCAGCGATAGTGTCTCATTTGTGTTTCTCGCACAATACCAAAACTCGCCTAGAAAGGCGTCCCTTACGTCACTTGCAAATCGCTAAGTCAGTCGCTTCCTTCAACTAATAAATGTGGCAGTCATTTCAAAATGTACAGGCTCGGAAAACTTCCGGCCGTGTAGATTCTTTCTTGTGCACGCCGCATAGGCAAGAAATAACACTGGCTGGTACCTGTGCTATGCGCCTTGGCTTCCTAACAAAAAAAAAAGAAAAAGGCACATCACACCTTCCGAATCGGCCACCGCAGTCTTTCGAATACGTCGCGGCGCGTGACTTCCAGGACACGTGACTTCCAGAGGACTTCATGCGCATGGTTTCGTGAAAAGCGCTACTTTGCTCACGCTGCCTTAGAAAACGACTATGCCAATGGTTTGAATAACTCATACGACTTCGTGTTCTTCTCACCTGGAGAGCATCATTATGAATGACTTCCTAATAAAGTTCATTAAAGGAGTTAGTACACGTCTTACCATTAAAACTAGTTGGAGCTTCATTGGTACTGCTTGACGTCGGGCGCTGCACAAGCGTTCTTCCTGAAATTTCCTCGATTTACTTTTCTGCTTTATTTTAGAAAGAGATGCTATGTATGTTTGCGAGGCCTACGTTTACGCTTGAAAACTCTTGAGCGCCGCCTTGGATATAGCAGAGAGAAGAAAATAAATCTTTACATCATTACGATGGAAATATCTGATGCGAAAATACATATGCTCCTCAACTATAAAATCGAGTGGTACAGGGCAATAATATCGGTTGACGATGACATACATTTTTTTCTTCCAGTGATGTTAATATATCTCCGGCGTTTTTGCACATGTCTGTGAGCCCCGCCACGGGGTCCAGTGGCTGAACCGAGGGTCGCGGTATCTAATCCCGTCCGCGGCGGCTGCATTTCCATGGAGGCGAAATGTTGAGGCCCGTGTGCTGTGCGATGTCAGTGCACGTTAAAGAGAACCCCAGGTGGTCGAAATTTCCGGAGACCTCCACTATGGCGTCTCTTATAACTATAGCTGGTTTTGGGATGTAAAACTACAGAAAGCAATCAGACATCTTTGTGACAAATATTGTTTGCTCAAAACGCTGTCCTTTGTGCTTTTTCAGGTCCAGATGATTGGTTCGAACTGAAAGTATGGAATTCCTCTATAGTAAACGGACCAGACAAGACATGTTTACAGAGTTTCACGGAAATTACTAAGTCGCGCTATGAGACATACAATTATACACCTGAATGCCAATGCATATTCAGCCCCAATATCTAGTGAAGCTTACACAGCCGTAAAGCTGGAAAAAGACTTAATGATCCATACTCTTTTTAGAAGTGCCAAAATTAAAGTGCCTGCCTCATTCCATGCAAAAAAGCATGGCTTTGAGCACAGTTTTTCCGCGCCAATCTTTAACAGTACTTTCGTGTTAACTCCTTGCTGCAGCAGCATCTGAAATATAAGGCGTAAAGAATTTGCATGGCCAGCTGTTTACTTCAATTGTTGGACATACCTACTCAAGCTAAGACATATCATGCACAGCCGGTGCTGATAGCAACTTACGAACACTTGCGACCTCATTCATCTCAGTTGATTTAGTATACATTAAAATGGGTCATCTCCCCATGCCCACATATCTTGTCAAAGGTATTGCGAAGGGTTTCGAAGTATAACGAGGCTCATATTGAGGAAGTGAAATCCCTCATACGTAAATTCCCCATTGTTTTAGACATCACTAATTATGTCATTCTCTAAAAGACGTTTCTGAGGGAGATAAAGGTAACATTCTCAAACAAAACAAACTTGTGCAATTTTAAGTGGTATAAATGTCATTCGACCTACACGCGTATTTATTAATCCATGAATTGCAATGAATCGAGTGAATAACGCGCTGGCGAATAAATTTCAAAAAATGACTTTTGGAATATGAATTGACAGGAAAGTAGGGTAACTTATTGATGGAAAAACGTTGGGCTTAAAATATCTATACACCCCCGCGAAAATTTGACTTTAGTGATACTTCCTGTTCAATGATTTCTCGTGGCGTTTTGACCATCAAACACAACTCCCCTAAATAAGGGAGGTCGGGGCTTCTCCGAGGCATGGCACCTTGGCACCACGGAAAACGTTTACTCTAATCAAGACACGCGGTAAAACTGCTCCTCAGAGAAACAATTACAGCGAGCTTGAAGGCCCCTGTTTAGCGTGATTCAAGCGTTTCCTCAGCGTTTCAAGGTGACTGCGTAGTTTCCACGGGTTTCGCATTCTTGAGATGAGTGTCGGTTTTCTATGCTCCATGACAGAAAAATTACATTAGTAAAACATTTGTTGAAAGAGTCTTATATTTCATAAGATAGAGCACTTACCGCCTGTTTATAAATATACAAAAAAAAATGTAGCTTACGATGTCGGCAATAGCCAGACTTACACCCCTTAACCACTATAATGGTTATCAGGAATAGGGAGCATGTTCAAAATATAATTCCCTACTGTGTATTTGCGCATCAATTACCTTCTCTCTCCAGCGTATAAAAAAGTAAGCCGTGACATACGATCTCCCGCAAGAAATCTAATCATCACGGGGCCAACTGCGGTTAGGATCCAGCACAGCATCTGCCATGGTTCCAATGCTACCGGTTATCCTAGTTGCAAACAAAATATGTGCTATTCCACTAAGGGAGAGCTGAAAGGCACTACAGCACAGAACTCGAAAATTCCGAAGGAAATAGACAGATATTCGAAGAACTCGACGAGAACGGTTTCCCAAAATGTTTTATTCGGGAAGCAGTACGCCTGCAAATAGGAAACACCATGTGCCATGAAATCAACCACCAGAAGCCCCAGTCAACCCCGCCATTGAAGTTTCTCGCTCTTCCTCATCTTCGCCGCACCAGCGAAACCATCGCTGCCATATTAAGAAGCAATTAAAATAGCCCAGAAACCGACAACACATAGACACATCCGCTACCTCCCCCGAAAGGCTCGCCCCAAAAAGAGAGAGCTCAAGACTTTATGTACAAAGTCCCCTGCAATACTGTGGCGCCCAAGGTACATAGGCCAAACTGAACACCTAAAACCGAAGCTTCGACAGCACAAGAACGTGCGAAAATTTGCCAGCCAACGAATCAACCTTTTAACGGAGCATTCTGAAGACGAAAATCCCAAGATAAGTTTTCCCATACCCCAGTCCTCACTAGCAAATCGAAACGCCGTAAACGACGTCTGCTGGAAGCCTGGCATATACAGGCACATGCGCACTACCTTAAGTGCCCAAAATAAAGCTTAGCTCTCACCTACACCCAAGGCCTCCGTTCATCCTTACGTAGCGCGTAAAACGAGCAAAGGAACCAGTCCCCACAAAATCCGGCACCCCGGTGGGTGTGCTCTTCCTGCCAGCTCACACCCTGTAACTTCGCCGCCTTTCCAGAATTTTCTCTGCTCTTCGCGCCGCTGCAAGCGAACCAATTTCCCAGTTGCCCCCTGACAAAGAACCAGAGTGGGCTACGAAACGGTGCTTACAATTTTGAACCACTGGCTCAAAGAAGAAAAAGGGCACATTATAATTTCCTAGCCTGTTTTTATTTCGGTAAGCTTGTTCCACAGAGATATCCATTAATTTGTAAGCGAAATTTACATTTCCCTTTTTATGAGTTGCAATCTTGCACATTGTTGTCTTTAGGTTATTTTAAGCCACTTCTCCCATCAGGCAAGGATATTCTCTAAAGATTTGTTGAGTAGTACCTTAACATGTGTACTCATGATTGCGCGTTTGTTTTGTTGTAAGCATTGTTTCTACAGAACACACCTGCCATAAGCTCTTCATGAGACTGAAGTATCTATAAATAAATAAATAAATAAATAAATAAATAAATAAATAAATAAATAAATAAAATGATCGATTGTCTTGGCAAGCATGAAATTACGCAGTCATTTGCAAAAAGCTTTTTTTTTCACAAAACCCTAGATGCATGATCGTCTTATTCACCATCGTTTACAGACACAAACTGGGAACAACCAGAGACGTAGGTGAAAATTCAGTAGAAGACGATCGTACGTCAATAGTCAAAAGCTTGTGGTCCGTTTTAATATGGAACTCTCGACTGTACATGAAGCGTCTGAAGCGGCATGTCCATCGGGAGAAGTTCTCGGCCGAACGTGCTGTATAGTTTCTCCGTGGATGAGAGCTGAATGCAAGCCAGTCGTCAATATATGCTAAACAGCATGGCAATCCTCGTGTCACAGTGTCATGGAGCCCCTGGAATACTTGTGCAGCATTGGTAAGGCCGAAGGTAACGCCGACGTATTCTAACAGTCGCAGTGGCATGGTGATTGCCGTCTTCGCTATATCCGCTGGCTCCACGGGAATTTTATGACAGGGCTGAACAAGATTAATCTTGGAGTATGTCCTCACTCGTGCAGTGGTCCAGAAAAATGTGCATTCTGCTGAGTGGACCACCGGGCGCAAAAGTCGCATTGGTAAGAATGCGGGAATCTTCACACGGCCACCAGTCTACAGGCGTCGCCTTTCGCACCATTTGAAAGAGAGAGGTGAAAGGACAGGAAGAGCGCGGCATGTTGCCGAGCTCTAGCATGTGTTCCAACACGTCGCTTGCGATCTTGCAGCTATCAGGCGCCAAGCGGTGAACTCGGCCATGAACGGGCGGACCAGTCGTAACTGCATGCTGCGTGTCGTCATGTTTTATGGGCAAGAGAATTAGGCTGACCGCAGCGGAGATGACAACTGTTCGAGAACCCTGCTGTAGGTCGACTTCGGCGATGAACCGTATTTTCTCCACCGGGTTTATTTTATTCCGGTTGAATATTGCTCAGGGTGTAGAGTACAAACTGCTTTAACTAGAACAAGGTTCAAGACAGTGGTCACAGAGGATTAAGAGAGAAATGGCGCTGTTCCCTGGCTCGTCTTAAAAGGTGTTACCGTTCCAAACTCGCGGTAAAGATACGTTCCTCCCGCAGATTCGTCCGCATTGCAATGCAGTACGGCTGCTGCCAGGCCAGTGCTGCAATCGGTAGGTAGGCCTACCCACTGTATCAGTTCTCCAATAGAAATACAGTATCGGCTACTGGTTGGCAAAAGAACTGTCACGATGAGCTAAGTATCACACCAAACGACAATAACAAGAAGGCGACAAAATTTTGGTGGTGAACACTACCCCAAACGAAACGTGCATATCACTCGAACAGAAAGACAACACTCACTTGTGATACAGCCGAGTATCGTAACATACTATTCACCCAGTGATTGCTAGCAAAGCCCGCTATCCTTATTTGTCGAACCATCACACGGTGAGCGACGTAACCCACGTGTAAACGAACACACAACACTGACATGTTGACAGGGTCCTGGCAGATGATCGGCTCAGTGCGTCGCTAATTGGCCGGCTCATCCACGCCTGACAGCATACTACGAAAATGTGCACTTCTCTGAACAAACGCACAACATATCCTCGTTTCTTCGATAAGATTTTCTGTCCAATTCACGATGGACAGTAGCGGTAAAAAGGCCACAAGGCTCCTCAAAAGGGCAGAGAACAGCTCGCGTCATCTCGTTTTAAGGAATAAAAGCTACAAACACGTGAAAAGAATGTCATGGTTCCCCAGAAGAGCGAAGCCGGGAATGCGATAGGAATACGTGGTATAATACACGAAGCAAGCTTAGCGGCCTTATCGGCAATCTGAATCGTAGTGAACTTGGGATTAATAAGTAAGCACGTAGGTGCGTAAAGCATAGTGTAACAGTCGAGCGGCAGAGACAAAGGCCTAGCAGAGCTGCGAGCCAAGTCGTATTGTTTTGATTTCCACTGCGGCGTGCTTCACATTGTGCGACGCCGCTAAGCGGCCTGAACTTTGTGTACTTTGGGCTGTCGAGAAACTTGGCCTAGCGCAGCGGCATCAAGCGAGCGCGTTCTTTCCGCCACTCATAGGCGCATTCGCTTGAGCGCTACGCGGCGATGGCACTGCCGGCGTTCGAGAAGATGTGCAAGGTACGTAGAACTGAACACGTGGTTAAGGCGCTGCTGAGCAGCAGAGACATGTGGTAGAAACACTGTCAGCGACCTACGCGATGTAGTCGGCTAGCCGGCCAGAGCACCGCGCCCTCCCCGGTGGAACTACTTGTAAGCACGGGCCTCTTCGCCAGAAGACAGCTCGGAGATTCCAGCTTGCACTGTAACAACACCCACATCTCTAAAAGATCCACGTATGCTGCGGCGACCTATGCGAACAATACACTACCTGTAAACATGGCCCTCCTCAGTAGAAACCTCAGCCGAAGCCTCCTAAGCGGAAAGCAACGCATCAATTGCTTTCCGTTGTTGTTGTTATGTAGGGTTTAACGTCCCAAAACCAGCTCTGATTATAAGAGACGCCGTAATGGAGGTCCCACGAAATTTCCGACCACCTGGGGTTATTTAACGTGCACTGACATCGCACAGCACACGGGCCTCAACATTTCGCCTCCATCGAAATGCAGCCGCCGCAGCCGGGATTCGATCCCGCGGCCCTCGGATCAGCAGCCGAGTACCATAGCCACTAGACCACCGTGGCGGAGCACAGTTGCTCTCCGCTCGCGTTGCGAACTTGAGAAGTGCGCTCCGTTTGCCGCGCGTACAAGACCGCTTCGTGGCGTTGACGTCTCAAGCACCCTCCCGGGTGCTCGCTTGGTAACCTGGCCGGTCGTGTGTTGAAACTTCCGCTACGGCGCGTCGTAAACAGTTCCTTAAGGTCCTTTTTCGTAGCGATTTCGAATTATTTATTCCGTAATCACGCACACACACACACACACACACACACACACACACACACACATATATATATATATATATATATATATATATATATATATATATATATATGCGGGGTATAATAGTGATTCTGCAAAACCCATTCTAGTTTCCATTATTATGCTATCGTTACGAAAGGCAAGGCATTGCCTACAGAGGCGGCGAGCAACAGTGACACTCGAACGGCGCATGCACAAATGCATTTACGTGAGAATACACGTCTACAGCAGACATCGTTCACGGTGCAGATAGAGAAGTAGAAAAGACTATTACGCGCCTGGAGAAGGCCGGAAAGAAGCCGTGAGGCTCGTTCTTGTCCGGGCGCGCCACCCGCAATGGTGCTCGAAGTCGGAGACACTAGGCATTGTCCCGCGCCCACTGCAGGACCCTGAGTTGTCGATCATATTTGGTGCTTCTGGCAGCTTTATCGGAGACCTCCTAGATTCTGAGTTCCACCAGGGAATAATTCTAGCATATGCTCGAGGTTGTCATAGTCGTGTGAAGAGCCGGGGCATGTAGTGAGCACATCAGGGTTTATCCTTCGCATGGTGGTATACGTGCGTGTTCACAGTTGTCCTATTGCGATAGCTTGTGCCGCACTGAGTTTTAGGTGTGGGGAGGGGTAAGTTTGTCAAACCCCCCCCCCCCCCTTCTCATCCTCTAGCATGCGATAATATTGTGGCAAGTGATGGCCGGTTATGTTAGCGCCCGCTTCTCAAAATAGACGGCGCTGCAACCACGCGATACGATAGGGAAACGACGGAGCCTGTTCTGATTGAATGCGAAAATATCCACCCAGGTGTACGTTTGTGCACCACCCTACAGGAAGCCTTGTGTTTTAGGGCGAACAACGGGAAGCTGAACATAGCCGCGATTGAAATAAGTAAGGGACGGTTAGAACACTAGTGGCAGAAAACTAGAGAGAACGGACAAAAATAATTATAGGGAAAAATATTTACTTTCTGCCATAAGGGGCAGGGAACTGGGCTATGAATTTCCGTCTTTCTATAGTATGATCGATTTGATTGAAGTAAATTTAAAAGGCATGAGGAAAATTTAAAGAGAGAGAGAAAAAAGTTCTTAAATCTTCTTACGAGCCTGGTGGCGCACATGTCACCGCCCCGTTACAAAGGGGACGCTCATAGCATCCATCCATCCATCCACGTCAACTCGTGCGCTTGGCGTGGCGCTTGCTCATTTCGGTTGCACCATCGCGTGCCCTCGATGCGACCCATGTGTGGTGGAAGCCATGTAATGTGTATGTTGGCCCTCCTTTCTCGGGAGGGGCCCGTTATCTTATGTATTTGTTTATGTCTTGAGCCATGATATTTTTAGTCCGCGGGGAAATGAAGGCTACAGCGAATGCGCGTGTGGCTATTGTCGAGTCTGCGCATATTCTGTTGGGTGTGTTCAGAGAAGGACAGACTAAGAGACCTCCCAATTCTGTTTTCTTTTCAGTGAATTTTTGATATGAGGTGGGCAAATGTATCTTAGAAAGGAATTGACCATGATTTTGCGAAATTTAGCACGAATTTCTCGAACAAAATTCACATTCCACTACAGGTGCAAAAGAGCACGTTCACATGTTAGAAATTTTACGTATTTAAAGGACTGGAATTCTGAAAACAGTGTACTATACCTGTTCAAATTTTTTCGGTTACTCTAAGTCAATTATAATTGTGGCGTACGGTAATTCTGCTTTTTGTCGTCTACGGTAAGTTCTTCAAAAATTGTCAATCTTTGATTTTGGAGTAACTCTGTCTGAGTGAGCGTGATTTCGAAGCTCTTATTTGCCGGTTTCACTGAAGCAGTATAGCTGAATTTATTTCTGTCAAGTCTCCTAAAGCTGTTATGCAAGTTGAAATAGAAGAGATATGATTAGGCAACATATTTGTTTTGATAAAAAATCCCGAAATTGCCAAAATGCAGAAGAAGGGGAAATCGAAACATAATTGAAGATTTCAATGGTGGTTAAAAACTCATGGCCGACCTTGATGCAAATTTTCTGAATGTTGCAGCATGCCTCATAATATTTCTCCCGCAGAAAGATCGCATTACTTTACTCTCAAT
Organism: Hyalomma asiaticum; assembly: GCA_013339685.2. Classification (NCBI taxonomy): domain Eukaryota; kingdom Metazoa; phylum Arthropoda; class Arachnida; order Ixodida; family Ixodidae; genus Hyalomma; species Hyalomma asiaticum. Next base: position 73,544,445 of record CM023487.1, on the reverse strand, counting down.
AAGGAATTCAGCCCATTTTAGGCCCCGCCATGGTGGTCTAGTGGCTAAGGTACTCGGCTGCTGATCCGAGGGTCGCGGGATCGAATCCCGGTCGCGGCGGCTGCATTTCGATGGAGGCGATATGTTGAGGCCCGTGTGCTGTGCGATGTCAGTGCACGTTAAAGAACCCCAGGTGGTCGAAATTTCCGGAGCCCTCCACTACGGCGTCTCTCATAATCAGAACTGGTTTTGGGACGTAAAACCCCACAAAACAACAAAACAACAACAGCCCATTTTAGACCTATGTATGGCTATCTAACAATCCGCTGTATTCCAAAAATAAAATTAAATTATTGATATATTTGTCTTACATCGCTTTTCTGATGTTGTAATAATGAGTGACTCAAGGTGCTTTTTCCTTATTATTAAGAGTAACTAGATAATTGGCAGTTCATTAACAGGGCCTCAGCACACGCGTCTATTCGTTGACCTAACAGATATGCAAGAGTCCTAATAGCACACATTCGTTTATTTTAACATGGAAATATTTTATGCTGGTGTCCACCACCACCACACTACGTCATTTCCGTAACGGAAGTGACCCAGTAAAATTCACATTTAAGAACAACAAAGAGAAACACAGAAATATTTTCTTGGGTGCGCTGGTAATAGAACACACAGGCCTCACTCCACGATGAAACCAGGCAGGTTCTCTACTACGGCGCTGTCCACGCACACCTTCGAACCTCTACAAACGCAGCTTATGTCATCTTATCGCTTTTTTCCCTCTACCTCGATACGCGCACTCGGCGCACTTTGGAATGTTCCTTGAATGGTGCCGCTATCATTTGTTTTAGCGGATGTATGAATCTTTAGCACGTGTCCTTTTGATGTTACAGGGGGAAATCTATTGGTTTTTGTTGCTGTGTTCAGAATCGTGTGCGTATGCTCGTGTTGTCTTGCTGCGGCGATGTATTTCCAATAAACCTTCACAGTCGGCAGTTAGCGTCCGCATCGTTCGTATCGCTCTCTTGTCCAGTGGTTTGCGCTTCACCCTCCAAGCATGCATTACCAACTGGCCGAAAACTCTACTCTTCTGGGTTTCAATTCTCTTCCGTATGAGCGCGTCAATTTTGTTGTTTTCGGCTTACCTCCAGCACCGAAAGGGAGCAGCATAAACCACGTGGCTCCCAAGGAAGGCGTTGTAGGATTTCATGACATTGTCTTCCAGAGCGCCCACTCAATTGCTTGTGATTCCCCGATGCCTCCTATGAAGTTGTATGTGCTTGTCTCAATGCTACTGGGCACTTTGTACTATGCCCATTTTTGGCCCTTATGTACAACTGCAGCACCTTCAGGACGTCCGGAGTGGGATAGGCTCCTTGTTGCCCGCTCTGAGCTGTATTCTGCTGGTTCGGTTTTTAGCGCCTGTGCGTCGGCGTCACAAGTAAGCAACAGTTCCGACTTACACGGCGAGAGCTTTAGGCCTGTTGGCTGTAGGAAGTCCTCCGTGATGTTCAATTCTTGTTGCAGTTGTGTTTCCAGGCATCCCAACAAGGCTTTCACAGCCCAGATAAGGATATCTGCATAATTAATGTGTCGGACGTCTGGGATGTGAGCAAGCTTGCAGAAGAGCGCGTGCATGGCTATGTTGAATAGAAACGATGAGAGCGTGATATAGACGTTTCCAAGGCGCTTCGGGTTGTTTTTCACTAGCCCCATGTGTATGGTGGCCGTTCTTGTCTTAAGAAAACGTTTGTTGTGGTCGTGGAATTTTGTTCTGAGACCTGGATTGGAGATTTCCTGCTGTATATGTTCGTGCTTCTCTGTATCGAATGCCTTTGCAAGGTCTAGTGCCAGTATCCTTTTAGGCTACCTTGTCCCATTGCCAATTATCTTTCTGCAGAAGCATGGCTTCCTGCGTAAGAGCGCTCTGCGGAATTTTATCAGGTTGTACAGTCTCTTTCTTCAACGAAGGCTCTTTTGCGGTTGTGTATGCCGTACTCGGCCGCTTTCTCTGTGCATGAAGCAAAGGAGATGGCGCGCAGGTTCTCTATGCCGAGTTGCTTGTTCTGCTTCAGAACTAGGGTGACCTTGGCTACTTCCCATTCTTGTGGTACTCTTCGTCCCTTGCTTCACTGATCTGCGCCGTAAGGGTTACTTTTGTATTTCTGTCCAGATTGCGTAGGAGTTCGTCGGAAATCCCCTCCCTGCCCAGGGTAGATCTACCATTTACTGTTGGAGGACGTATTAGATTGCAGCTCCGGTGAAGAGTTTTTCCCGGTTTTCTTGTACTAAATCTGTGTACCCTGGGTCCGGGTGTGCCATGAGATTCATTTGTCTTCTCCTAGGGGGTATATTTTCGCCAGTGTGTTGATGAGCACCTTGCCGTTACCGCGAGCGCGGGTGTGCTGATGCACGGGGCGCTCCAACAATAGCTGCGAAGTGTTTCTGAAAGGTTTGTCGCTGTCGACCATGAGGTTCTTAAGTTGTCCCTGTTTGCTGCCTCGGCGCATTATGCCGTCCGCTTTATCACATATTTCATTCCGCTGCTGGGCGCTTAGTCTTCCAGCGTGTGCCTCTCTTTCTTTGTTGAGCTCCGCAGTGGTTAACCAGAGAGGTCTGTTCAGATTATTTGTGCCATTGTTCTTTTAGATCGTTTCCCTATTCCAGAACACTTGCCAGGTCAGAGCGCATGGTCTGCATTACCTCGTCTGCAACGACTTCTTTGGTACATTCTTTTACCAGCGTCTTCAGCTCTCTTAGTTGGATTTCGTATGTGCTTTGCACACTAGCTTTCTCATCTGATTTTGCGAAAAAGGTGCTTGTCCTGAGCGTAAAACGCCTCCGCGCTGTGGCAACGTTGTGGACGTCTCTTCCGAAGATCACATGATCAGTTCTCAGGTCCTGCTGCAGGTTGTCCCAGGTGGCTACAGCACTTCGCACACAGGTTAGGTCCGGGGTGGTGTCCTGCAGGAACTAGTTTCCTCTCCTCGTGCGGAATACGGGATTTGTGAGCAGCTGTAGATCTGTCATCTGCACTTTCGACTATCCTAGAACATTTTCGTTTGTTGCTGTGGTACCTTAAAGCGTGTTTCGTGAAATGAAGTTCGCTGCAACACTGTGATGTGTGAAGTGCGCGACCCGAAAGTGATGTTGAAAAGTGCGCGCGAAAAACTAAAGAAGTCACGCACTGAAAAAAGAAGACGATGTGAGAAGACGCTCGCGGACCGGGAGGACGGCACATGAAAACGACAACGAATGAGAAAGGCGTGGCCTGGCAAAGTGAATTAAGATAAGAAAACGAAGCAGCCAACCACAAACATCCACGGAGTTCCTAGCGGCCACTGGCTGAATAACACGGTGGCACAGCGGTGGCCAATCAGACAGCAACAAGTAAGCAAAGGCAAAAGAAAAGCGAGCGCTATCGGATTCTTCGGGGGGTTCCGCGAAAGACAGTTCCAGGAAGGAGAGTTCGAGAAAGGCAGCGGATCGTCCACCGGCCCGGGCGTTGAAGACGGCAGTCGGGTTTCGGACCCGAGCCGCAAGGGCTTCACCCGACCGGGACCTCCTGCTGACCAGACCTGTCTCCAGCCAAAGGAACCCCAGCAGCTCGCAAGCTCCAGGCAAGGACTTGCTGAATCCTGTGCCCGTAGGCATAGCTGGAACAGTCGGGCTACGGGTCCGAGTTCCACGCCGAGACGCCTGGCCGGGATGCTGCAACCACCTGATCGAGTCGCCTAGCCGCCCACGGCCTCCGTCGCCATCAAACATCTGACATCGTGTTCTTCGCAAGTCTGCTGCTCATCGACGATTTGGTGAGCCATCAACTTCTTTCGCCACGTCGCCACTGCACATCACCGTCGAACCCTTAGAGTAAATCGCCAGGACTCGCCCCGTAACGCCTATAGAGACTTTACTCAATTATGTTATGCTTTTGTTTCTCTCACAAGTGTTTGTCATTTAGTTTCCTTCTCTTTTGTTATTAGTTTACATCAAAAACCCTTATGTTTTGTTGTGTTGTGTGAAGAACGGCTTTGTCCTTGATTAGACTCTCGGAGGCTTCGCCTGAGAGAGTCGTCCGAAAACGAACCTATAAAAGAACCTGCTTAAAATAATTCATCACAACACCAAGTGGAACCCGCCCGGCCTGATGCGCGGCTGTCCTGATCGTTTTGTTGAATTCTCTGTTCTTGTCTGATGGTGAGCTTTGAACGCTAAACGCAGATATACTTAATTTGACGGTCCTGTGCCTCCGAATTTCGACGATGACCGCCTCCAGGCCTTTGTGATATGTGGGGATGTCACTTCCCATGAGGCTGCAACCCTTCTGTGCTTGGGTGAGTACCGTCAGCAGGAGAACGCAAGGAGGAAAAAGAGAAATACTTTGTTCAAGGACATAGGCTCTCCCGGTCTTGAGTATTAATTCATTTATGCCTTTGACTGGAAGTGTCATGTTCGTAAAGGTTCGTTTATGGCGCTCAGATAATAATAATGCAGATTTTACGCCATTCAGAATAGATCAAATTCTTTCTTAAAACCGTCGAAAATGTACGTGCTTATGGATCTGGAGCAAAGAAGAAGCGTTCTCTCTGGGCGAGTTCTCGGAAGAACGAACATTTCTAGTATCATCTCAATCGCGGAATTTCGGCTAAAATGCCGCGAAATGGGCGTTCCCCGTCGCGACGCTTCTGGCGCAGATGTCTGACGCTAAAACATACTCAAGCAGAACAGGACGTCAAGAGAACAATAACATGCGTTCAGACGACGGACGTCAAATACGTTTGACCTAGGCACGGCAAACGCAATCAGAAGCGTCCATATAAAAAGGGAATCCAGCGAAACGATAGAGTAAAGAACCAAGTGACTGTGCAACGAGACATGCATTTCTCTTTTATGTGTTTAGGGCTTTACTGTTCAATAACGCTGCCTATTCTGCGTGGCGGCGATGTAGATTACGACGACGACTTTTCGGACGACAACCTGGTATATACACACCCGTCTTCGAACAAAAGCACGAAGAAGCCGCTACCAAAGGTATAGACGGTACGGTATATTCCATAGAAGAGGTAAGGAAATATTTTCTGGTTATTTCGCATGCCAAGTGGTCATCACCGAGATAACTGAGCGTGAGTTTATAATCTCTAGGCACGCATACGTGGCATAACTGGCGCACATCGACAGACATAAAATACACCCCTAAAATCAAGAAGTAACTTTCTGTGACAACTTCAAACATTTACTCGCATTGCAGATCATTTCTCGGTTATCTAAATAATAATTCACTCATCATTCTCAGTGAAATCAACAGCCGTGTGCTGGGGCTCCTGCGTCGCAAGTGTATAAAAAATCACATTGCAATGTGTCATCAATTTATTAAATGTTCTGGCATAATATTCGGCTGTGTTGTTTTTCTACCGCCCACTAATTTCCAAGAGTGTGTAGGTTGTATCACGATTGATTTATACTTTGTCATCAAATATAGTGCTGCACCCGCCCCGTACGGTCTGCGGTCCACACTAAGTATTACGTGAACGAACGAGACTTACGCAGACATACATAAAGTAAACACGCTTGCAAAGGAGGCTTTCTCGAGCCCCGGCACACCGAATACTACTGGGACAACGCACCAGCATGCAAGCTCATCAAGACACTACTCAGTCAGGCGGGCGCGAGCTCGATTTCACCAGTCCTGATATTGGCCTGACTCAGCCTGATTTATGTTTTCGAAGTGTTTTCTAGACGAGCTCGTTCTGACCGAAACTCATATTTTTACTTAAGCGATTTTATGCAAACTTGAACAGATACTGCCATTTATTTTGTCCTCGATGTTGTCATGAAGGCGCTATTGCCCTTGACACGCTTTACTACACTGTGTTGAATGGGACGGATGCGAAGATTGGCTGAGGTTTTGACGGAACAGTGCGATACATATTAGCTGGAAGGGACGATGATGCTCCTCTGGATGGCTAGGTGAATGAAGTTTTTATATGAAAATTGTAGGATGTACAATGCCGCTAATGATATTCCCGTCAAAAGCTTTGAAGTGCATGGGCAGGAAGAATCGCAAGCTCAGATGCACGTTCCATCCCACTTACAAGTGGTAGTTGTGTGTCGCCTTGACAAGGACAATAATAATTTATGACACTTGGTTCATGTTAGATCGGCATTTTTCCTATCATAAAATGGAGAACTGTCTGCATAGGGGTTGTTGCGCCTTGGCTGCATGTTAGGATGTTTTTCTTCTTTGTGTGTGCGCAGCCCTGTCATATTCTGAAGCTTCGACTTTCACTAATTTGGGATGAACTATTCCCTGCGTGCACCGTCAACTCCCGAAAGCTTTGTCCTTCCCAATGACGTGTCGCTCGCCAGTCGAAAGCTCTGTAGAGGCAGCTGCTTTTCGTGGGATCCTAACACGGTAGTACTCTTATTAGGTGCCACTGGAAGCGAAGATCATTCTTAAATAGGTGCCGAAACACCGATATACCACTTGCTAAACTGACACTAACGCGAATTAATCCAAACAAAACTGTGTTTTCAATCAAGCAGTTAACGGTAACCCTCAGGCGACATATCTGGAATACTCAGTGTGTGCATGGCGAATGGCATCTCAGAGCACAAAGAAAAAGGATCGGTCTCTGAAAAAAGCTCGCAGCGAAGTTCTAATGTCACGAAAGTTTCACGAAACCTTTTCAAAGTTCTTATCATCCGTTCGACTGACAATAAAGGGCCTCTGACTTCAAAACATGTCTTCCGGATCACAAAGCCTCTCGAAAGGGCAGCGCGCACAGATTAGAAGGTCAGAAACCTTGCGTCTTCCGACGTCTTGGTTCAGCTTTATACAAAAAAAAACAAAGCGTCATCGTCCACAAGCAGAAATAAACTGTTGAGAAAATAGGACGGCATCTTGAATAGTGTGCAAGCAGCGATCTCAGGAAACAGAAGACCTCCCAGAAGTTATGCGAAATGAAGGAGTCTGCGATGTCTCATGAATCACCATCCGAAGAGCGACGAACAAGTAAAACCAGACACGTAGTGGTCAGATTCAACTGCAGGAAGCCGCCAGATAATCTAAATAGTCCATGCATTAGTTTACTTTTGAGGGCCTACGTTCCCCATGCGAGATGTTTCAAGTGTCGGTGGTAGGAACGTAGCTAAGCCTGCCGAGGAACGAGTACTAGTGCGAAGTGTGGAGCGAAAGACCCCTTGCTCGAAAAATGCGAAAAAAAAACCTTCATGATCTGTCCAGAGTACAGTACACCTTGCCCAGCCTTTAACACCGGCAACAGTGTCTTGCCGTGTTCTTCAACCTAGAAAAAGCATTTGACACTACCCGATGGTTTGGACTTCTAGACGACTTGGTGGACGTGGGAACAAAAGGCACAATATTGAACTGCATAGCTGACTCTCTCACAAGCACCACGTTTCAGGTATGCACTGGCATTGCTGTCACCCGCGAAGCTGTTTATGCATACGGGTGACAGCAACCCGTAGCGCGAAGTGGGAGGATATTCATTACAGGCATAATTTTAAACCTCTGGAAAATAGTAGAACGGATGGCAGGGCAAGAAGGGTGACAAATATTCTGTTTGAGAACGATAATGGACTGGGCAGCTGCAATACGGCTCAGGCCGGATAGCCGGAAGTATACTAGAGCGACCAATCGGCTGCCGAATGGTACGTAACGCAGCCATAGGTGGCACGAATTTACGTGCACTGAAGAAAGTAGGAATTCTCCTAGAATGGAAGAGAGTCCCCCAGCACAAGATAAGATGTACTAGAGTGCGGAGCTTACTAGTGGACGACTCTACCCTTCAGTGGATAATGGCCGGCTAAATTTTATATACACGTGCTGCTCAGCAAGGGTCGTGTGATTGTGAAGAGAATTTTAGCAAGATTATGGCAGAATTAAGTTCTAATAACTATTCTCTACTGACCTGCATATTCTTGTCACTTTACGAGCACCTTCATAAAGCTAAACTAGGTTCCTCTATCTATTTGTAGAGAACATCGTCACTTCACAATGCCAATTCACAGTGGCGGTCTTGCTTTTTAGGGCATCGGTGCAGAAAAATGATGTCGATGCAATGAGGGGCATGTGTAGGAGGAGGAAATTTATTCTTAAAGTCACTAATATCAAATAATTCATGAACTGGCAGTTTTCGGTTCGCTTAAACATATTTCACGGCCTGAACAATGGGCGATATACACCAGTTTATAAGATACATTTCAGCGGATAAACCCCGAAGTAGTCACATTCTTCCCTAGCCTGTACTTCATATAATACCCAAGACCGTAATGTAAACGGAAGTTTCCGTTGATTCTTGGAGGTGATGATCTTTCTGCCCACAAAAAAACTTCTTCAAGAGAATAGAGTCAGAAGCCGCAGAAATACCATTAATGAAAAATATCAACCGTCATCGTGTTCGCCAGCACTAGCGGGGGAGGTCACTGAATATGTCAAATGGGAAGGAGCCAAACCTGTGGTAGACGAAGATGCCTTGAACAACATTAACATTAAAGGCTGTCTCGTAAAAAAAAAAAAAAAATTTTACTTTCCCATTGACAATCGCACCTTCGGACAACTACAGGAGTATGCTTGTCTCGTTCGTTTCCTAGACAAGGAGCCTACTGGTATATATAAATTCAGTGAAGCAAGGGCTGACGCGCACACAGTAGACCTTCCCAGTCTCGCCAAAGCAACGGACCACTGGCGCGAATGCACGAAGCCTATATTCACTGCAGTTTACTGTTGCTAACATACGGTACCAAAGCTCCAGCAACAACTGTAAAACTCGGGAAGAAATGGGTGATGAACGATAGATGTTGCGGGCATCTAATGCGGAAATCGGACGCCAGTTAGCCAATAACGTTTCGACGAGTGGACTTGTCTTCGTCACGATGGCAAGTGCCCTCTCAAATGTTCGTTTCTGACCGCATAGCACCCTCTCGCCCGTCCACTGTATGAGAGTAGAAGAGTGGGACGCGTGAACCAAAAAAAGGTAAAAGAAGAAATCAGGAAAAAAAAGAAAGGGAGGGAGGGAGGAGTTGGGTGACATGTGTGTAATGTAAATGGAAAGAACGAAAGCTTCCAAAAGGACCCGCTCGTGGGCTAGTAGGTACGTATCTTGGATATAATCACTGTGTGCGCAGTGCAAGGAAAAGAGGACGAATGAAGGAACAGGTGAAATTATAGGCGCTGCACCACCGGTCGCACGTTCACCCTATTCCGCCCCGCCCCCGCGCTGCACAGGCAGTGTATTTCGAATAAAATCTTGTTGCTAAAAATGTGGCCACACTGTTTAACACCATTGTTCTCGTCTAACTGGATGGGGTATCAGCACCTCAAACGAGACTCTCGAGAAGGGACATTGTTAGCTTATAAAGGCGAACTACCTTAACCTTTTGTCATCTTTGTCAACCCCCCACCGTATCTAACGGACCCAAGTACCACCTTTGAAATTTTTATGTCTGTAGGCTGGGGATATTATACTTGCAGATGAGATCCGATCCCCTGTATATTCTGTCCCTCGGTGAGCGGAAGTTTGCCTGACGTATATACAGCATGAGTTCGTTAAAGTTATGAACTGCCAGATTAAAATCATGTGGAACTGGCTTCGGTAGGTTATTCATGGTGTCCACGCGCTGTCCGTTTCGCCTACTATTATTTGGTCGACCAGTCGCCAACGTACTGTGTGTGACGTAGCAAGCATTCCAAAATGTAAATAAAGTATGAAATGGTGCAAGTGAAACTCGAGTTTTAGGAGGGGCATAGTTAATTCCCCTGCTTCTAACTTTAAGGTCATCTTGAGTATGCTTGCAAGTGTTGTAACTGGGACGGTTGCAAGCCATTGCGCGGGTTAAATGCTGAGGGTTTGCTTTGGCATGTACTCACAAGTCCTTAAAGTTGTATTACGGTAGAGGACTCTTGGTATTTCGGAAACCGCGTTTCTAAGGCGATCGTTGCATGTAAGTATTCGATAGTATTTACGGAGGATATTGTTTATGTTTGGAAGCGCATTGGGGTCTTTTGTTATGAATGCTAGCGGCTGGTTGGTCTACGCTTTAGGGTCTCTTTTATTGCGATAGCAATTATATGGACTGTCTCGGCTGGCTTTTACCGTTCCCGTCGCCGCTGTCATGAACCGTATATGTATAAGTATGTATATATATATATATATATATATATGTGTGTGTGTGTGTGTGTGTGTGTGTGTGTGTGTGTGTGTGTGTATATATAAAAGTCCCAAAGAAAAATAATTGGGATAAATGCTTCCCAAGCGCGGAATCGAACCAGGAACCTATCGCTCCGTAGTGCGTGGCACTAACCACTACGCCACAAGAGCGGATCCTTCAGGGAGCTAACGGCGAGCCTTACATGCACACCCTTTGCCGCTGGCAGGACTCAGAGACGGCCGGCGCTTATAAGCGTTTTTTCATTACTAGCGAGATGGCGCGAGGAGCGGAACGGGCGGCCGCCTTTGCAACAGGAGCGCTGTTCAAACTGAGAGTATTCATTGTGACAGCTTTTTCGCGCTCGTTCGGTGCATATCTGTGCGTTCGTTTCGTGCGTGCTTCACTTGATATTTTTCTAGTGCCGGTATCCTATCTACCCAGGCAGCACGCAACGTAGGGCCGATATTGGTTTTATGGCGACAAAGTTCGGCCCATCCACGGCCTAATGTTGCCCACAGCGAGCCAGTATCGGCTAAGCCGCCGTCAATGACTGGCAACGTCGGGCTACTATAGCCTCTGCCCCTCCGATATCGGCAGGCCGTCAACTGTAATCGGCAACATGGGGCCGCATATGCGGCGTTACTGCCGACATCGGCTGGGGCGATGGCTTTCAACGGCAACTATGGCGCCGATTTTGCCTTTCTACAGACAATAGGGGCTGGCCGACGCCGTTTATCGGCAGCAGTGTGCCAAGTATGCCAGCTTAGAGCCCCGTCGGCTGAGCAGATAACTTTCTCCGGTAAATGTGGCGCCGATTTTGCCGCTCATCAGCATCGCCTGAGGAATGGCCAATTTGGCGCGATATTTGCCTATTTCACAGGAAACATTGAGTCATTTCTGCCGTCCTGGAGGCAACTTCGACTACGCCGCAGCCTTTCATGGTTGATATCGTCCGGGCCTCTTTGGAAGCCTGCTGTATATAATAATGGGGATCCGATCAAGGCAAGCATGACCGAAATTCACTTGAGAGATTCGACGTAAGAATCAGATGTTGGGCTTCATATATTCATGTATACGCGTTTAAGTCCCGGAACATAGCGCACGTGCGTTTTGAGCAGCATATATATTCTGTTCGCGCGCTTTGCTTTTCATAAAGAGGGCACACAAAAAACATGCATAAGAGAAACTATTGATATATACATCTATAGGCTGTTTTGCGGGAACTTTGCGAAACAGGCTGGCGCAACAGTTAACATTAGCCAGAAGGATCGAAAAGAATGGTGGAAAATTATATGACAGCGCATGCCAGAAAATTAAAATTCACAGAAATTGAGCTAGTTCGTGCTTACATCGATGGGCATAACCACCACTCATATGTTCAAACAAAGATAAACAGTCGGAAGCGGCGCTATACTACTGACATTTAGCAACCTATGGAAGGAAAGGGCATACGGAGGTAACAGCGCAACAGCGAGTGGACAAAAGAGGCCTAGCGCAGACTTTATGGTGCGCTGAAGCGGAAATAAACTCTCGCAACCGGCGTTATACTACTGACATTTAGCAGCCTATGCAAAGGAAGGGTATACGGAACTGACAGGGTGACAGCAAGGGGACAAAACAGATCTAGTGCTTCTTTATATTCAGAGGATGTTAGCTGTTTCTACACACCATGAAATACATAGATCCCTTTTTCATTGCAAATTCAAATGAAGTGCTCTTGTCAAGACGGCGACATCTGCGAAAAAGGCAAAAACGAAAAATACAAAGCAGTCATATGGCAAGCATTTTTCATCTCAAAGGTGGCAAACAAATGCACACACCTATAATTGATATATAGAGAGCCTCTCTGGTTAGTTCTACTAGTGTGTATGTGATCACACAGTGTTTTTGTGCAGGCGATCTGCGTATTTTATGGTTTATAAAAACAGCAAGCATGCACTGAAAAAAAATTCAGTTGAATATCAAAGCTCTCTCCTGATCCCTAGTTTCTTGATATGTTTGTGCAGGGTTACAGTATAAACCAACCGTCTTAATTCAAGCTGTTGTTGACCATATGCCCCTCCACTACATTTCATCAGTGCGTTCGCGAAAGTAGTGCATTCCTCTCAAAAGCAGCTCCAGTACAGTGCAACGCACGTATCGCAGCTCGCCTAAGCCCAGCAACAGAAAATAATTGTCTACTGGTCGGGTAAACTTATACGTCCCTTTTCCACCTCCATGCTTTCTACTACAACGCAGATACAATAGGCTAATAATTCCTTAATATGTCCATGACATTGCGCATAATTCCTTCTTTTTTATTTTTTTTTTATTTTTTGTGTAACAAAAGTTAGTGCGTTCTTTCCATACATATCGAATTCGTTTACACATCGGCCATCGCGGTTACGTTGTACTAGTTAGATGAGCACAATATATCGAGCTTGACTGCATGCTCTGTGCAGCGAGTGTAGGATTTGTCTCTGACGTTCATATGAGACTATGGTGTCGATAGAATCCCACATCTGCGTTTTATAGTATTTTAAAACTGATTTATTTATAACCAAAAAGAGCAAAAGAAGGGCGCGAGTAGAGAGAGATTCAGCCCAATATTTCTTGTCGCGCGGGAAGGGAGCACGTGTTTTCCTGCGCTGCAGAAACTTGCAGAAATTCATGTACAATGGTGACGGCGCGCGTCCTCGCTACGTTTGTCACGTGCAGTGCAGCATTTCGCTCGTGTTTTGAGCTGGAGTGGGTGGTGCAGGTTCTGCTAAATCCTGCACTGTACTAATCTGCTCGGAAGAGAACATATGCCTGCCAGCGTACTCCATAGGCTGCACCATGCTGCACTTAACAAGTGCAGTCCCCCCGCAGAAATGCTGTCTTCCACGTTTTGAGACAACTACAAAAAAAAAGAAAGCAAGGAAAACGCGCGTGTTCTGCCGAGAAGTGCTAAGCCAGCAGCAATAAACATAAAAAAAGTGTGTGGGGAGGGGGCGTCCCCTTCGGAACTGACCACCATTGTCACGGCCCCCTCCACGCACGTCCATTGTGCTCATGCAGTTTGCAAAGAATGTGGTTCTGTACTGCTTTTGGTGGCATTTCCTGCTTTCGGAGGGCGAAACAACGCAGTTTTCGGGGAACTTTCCGCGCTCTCTCGTCGCGGCTGCGTTGCTACCAATGTGCAAGGTGTACGAACGAGTTTCAACGGGTGCACCCAGTCTGTTTACGCGTTTATCGTTTATCATGTACAGCATTTATCGATCATTCAAGCTGATTGCGCGATTCCTTGGCGAGTGTACGTCCTAAGAAAATGTCCATCCCAACTGTGACATCGGTTGTATATGAACACAAGCCTGCGCCATTTGCTGAGACTACAGTGTCGTCGCTGACTCACAGCTGTAGAGTTCAGAGCGGATGCCGAAATTCGGTAAGTTGCTGGCCAGTTTTCAAAATGGGACGGGGCACATTTTGTTGTGATGTTAAAGCAACGGTTCCACTTTATATAATATTTGTGTCGTGAGGTGCGTAGGCTCTTTACTTTCGAATAAAAAGCCTAGGCACGTTGTCCCAAAGAAGTTTTACTTCATATAGTTAATCCTGTGCTTGGATCAAACACCCATTGTATGGTGACTGGCAGTTCTCGTAACATTATTTTTTTCTTGCCCGTATTTTTAAAGGTAACGTGATACCGAACACGCGCTCCTTAGTGTAGGACAAGTGCGGCAGTTCGGCACGCGATGGCATTTTTAAAGTAGCCTTGAAAAGATGTTCCTCCTCGAATATCTGCTTATAATGCACCTTGCACCTATCATTTAAGGACATTTTCTGCCTAACGACCCCATCCCTGGTGTGTGTCGTCACATCAACATGTTTTCCTTTCCGATGTATGCCAAAAATATAAATATGTAAAATGCACCTATTTTAACTAATGTCCCGCTTTTCAAGTTGCTTTGCAGCAGAACCTTTACTCACGTTTTTTTTTCCCTTGGGTATTTAAAGCGACGCGAAGCCAAGATCTGGGGGTTGAATATTAAACATAGATTGGTTATATAGGTAAAAGAAGAACTTCCTTTTGTTATTTTCTAAAGTGGTGCCCGATTATGAGATGTTTCTGACATTTCTGGAATTTCTGCGTTTGTTCATAAATTGGACATAAGTTACATACAATGATAGTATTGTGCTGATGTGCTCCAAAGCTGTGCTAACTTTTCACTCCTTTTCCCGCAGGTTACATCCTCCGAAGCTTTTCCACTACGACGGTGCAACACGAGAATAGCATGTTATCAATTCAAAGTCCAGAAAATAAACTGAAATAGTGCTTTTCTCTATAAACCTCTCGTGTTGTGTTATTTGTTTTGTTTAGAACGCATTAATAGAAAGTACAGAGGATCCACTTAGCCCCACTTATTTCTGTGTTAACAGAGCTTTCGCGTATGCATGAGAGGCACATTTGCACAAACTACTGTTGATCCATTTCACACTGCGTTCAAAAGTGCCTTCATAGCCCTTCGAAAATGTGAAAACACAAAAATAAATATTTCTGCAATCCAAACGGCGCGATACACGTGGGTTAAACACTAGAAACACCATAATGGCTGTGAACGGTCGCGCAAGGGGTTTCCCCATGTCGGCGCTGCCGACAACACGCCAAAAAAGCCTGAATGCCCGCAACATCGGCCAATGCTACCTAGCCAAATCCGACCCAATCTGGCTGGCCAAATTCCGCCTACTCTGGCTAGCCAAGTTCGACCCATGGTGGCTTCGCCACAGTGGAGCCATTCTGGCTGGCCGTCATCGGGCAGATGTGGGTGAAAGTAGCGCGAGCGCGATTTGCCAACTTAGGCCCGATATCGCTGCCGACTTTGGCCGACTTCACAACTACATCAGTCCTGTGTTGGCGTGCTGCCTGGGTAGTTTACGTGTGTCAGTGTATGCATCGATGAGAGCGTCGTGCAGGTGATTTCTTTCAGCTAAGCTTGTCTTTCGATTGTTTAATTGGTGAACACAATTCGCGTCCTTATTACAAATCCATCTTATCAGTTTTGCCTTACCGATTAATATCCCTTCTTTGCAGTGTCGCGGGTGATGATTATTGTAACCGAGATGTTGGTGGCTATTTTTCAGCTTTGTGTAAAGTGTCGCCTTTAAATGTCCTTTTTCTCTATTTACTGTCGTGTCGAGGTAATCAACGTTACTAGAAGAGCGGTGCATGGGTAATTTATTGCTAGGATGAAAGTTGTTAAAATGCTCAACAAATTAACTTAGTGCACTTGCACCATGTTCACAAATAGTAAGGATATCGACTATTTAACTGAGGTAGGTGCGAGCTTTCATTGACGACGATTCTAAAAGCTGTAGTTCTAATTGTCCCATGAAGATGTTGGCGTAGGTCGGCACGAAAGGAGTTCCAATGCTGTTGCCAAAAATTCGCAGACAGTTGGTGGAGTTGAATTCAAAGTTATTCATTGTAAAGACTAATTTCAGTAATTGCATGTAAACTTCAGCAACGTGTACTCGCATGGTGTGGTGTATTGCCTTTGAGAGGGCTTTGATTCCTTGCGTGCTAGGTACATTCGTGTATAAGGAGGAGACGTCTAATGTTACCATAATTACCTTATACTAGAGTGTCTGTCTTATTTAACCGACTCCGTCATACACAGAAATGAGGTGTATCCCGAATAAAGGATGGAAGGGTGGAAGGTATGTGTGGTAGGCGGTGATTTAGAAATTTGATAATGGCTCCGTAGCGGTGTTGTTGGATACTACCCGGTATTTCAGCTGTTAGTAGTTCATCTATGCGAACCTTGTGGATCTTATGAACGAGATGAAAATAAGCTTATTTTTTATTTTTAGAAGCAGTACTCGCACTGTGTCATTAATTCGCTGGCTAAAATATCAGTTATCGTTCGTCATATCCTGCTGTTGTATTCCACAGTTGGGTCGGAATCTAATTTTCGGTAATGTGCATTGGTACTGAGCTGCTTGATGGCCTCGTTCTTGCACTTTTCTATTGGCCATATTACTATGCTACCACCCTTGTCTCCCGGTTTTAGTGTAATGTCGTTTCTGTCCGCGAGTTGTTCCAGGGAACCATGTTCTTCGCGAGATAGGTTCTTTGGCTTGCGACTCTTTGTTGCATACAGGATGTCTCTTGCGACTAGTTTTATGTACTGATCTGGCTCTTGGCAACGCCCAGAATGCGGTTTCCACGTGCTTTGCGGTGGAAGAGCATCAGTATTTGTGTCTCCTTCCTTTATGTTATCAAAAACGAATTCTCTGATACACGAACGCGTTCAAAACTCCGTTATAACTTTGTAGTGCTCGTCCTCGTTCACCACATTGTTTGTCATGCCGAATGTAAGGCCCCTTCTGGAACGATTCAACTGCACTTAGGCTCCATGATATATCTACCACCTTACTGCTCGGTTCTCGGCGCTGCGCTGGGGGGGCAGAATGTTTCTATTGGGCTTACACAATTGTTTCGGATGCGATTCGTAACGTGAGGACCTTCGAGCTTTTGTATCTTTAATATTTTCTCTTCCTTTCGTTCTACATATTCGGTTAGTTCTTTCATTTCTTTACGAGAGTTTAATGTCATTAATATCGTCGGTTCATATAATAAACTGGTTTCCGCTATGTTTGTTTAAGATTAACTACAAATCTGTTGGGTATCGTTGCGCATTCAACGGACGAACACAGGAAAGAACAGGCAGAATAAACGGAAAGAGCGCAAATTATCAACTTTCCGTTTATTCTGCCTGTTCTTTCCTGTGTTCGTCCGTTGAATGCGCAACGACACCCAACAGATATGCACCAACTCGCCCAAGAAGAAGTTCTTCTGAAATTAACTACAAAGAAGCACGTTTTTTCAATAGACTAAGGGAGTGTACAAGCGCACATCTCACCTTAATTAATACTTTAAGCTTTCTAAACTTTATGTTCTTTGGTGTAGCTAGAGTATTTAGCTAAGTGCAATCTGTAGTTTGGTTTTTGGCGGCGAATTTACGCGATTGTGGGAAAGGACAAGTTTGTGGTTATCTACGTTACCTTCTCTGTTTCTTAGTCATTTGTGTTCATCTTGAGCGGACCTCCGGTAGCTAGAGTCGGGGCCTGGTTTTTTGCTTGCAGCTCCTAGTTTTGGTAGTGAAGTCTGCCACGATGTCTGTCCGAGTATCTGTGTGTTTTCTAGCGTATGTAGAGGTCTCAGTAAACGTAGTGCGTGCCTCTGTCATCTATGCTTGTTGTGTGTGTTTTGTTGGCGGTTTTGGTTGCACGTCCACCCTCTGAGTGAAGGCATCCTCTGATTTAACTTCTGTGGAACGCGTGTTGCTGCTAATCTGGTGGATTATGTTGCATCTTGTACTGTAGCCCGGGACGTTTCGTTATAGTGTGTCGTTGGGTGCGTGTCCTTAAATTCATTCCTTATCCCATACTTGATATTTCTGCTGATCACTCCGACGCCTGAAAGAATAGTGTGCAGTCCGTCCCGAGCTAGAAGAACGTCAGGGTTCTGATAGATTTCAGCAAGATGGAAGACGTCAACGTTTTCGTGGCCTTGATGAATGCTGAAAAGAACATCATTAACCTCACGCGTGCTTTGTGTCCGAGCTAGGAGTGTGTGTGTTTGTACGATAAGCTGTTTGTGCTTGTTTGTGATCCTCGACAACACTGTTGTAAAGGTGAGTTTAGCGTTTGGCCTGTAGGTCTGGCAATTGTTTATGAGTGCTTTTATGACCTGCACAGTGTAGTCACCCGTTTTATGCGTCAAGTCATTGGCGCCGCGTGCATGATGCGTTATGTGCGTGGTGCAGCGGCATTGAGACCTTTCATGTACTGAATTGAGGCGCCGCTTTGAGATAAAATGAATGTTGCATGTCTGCCTCTTGAAAAAATTTCATGCATGTACTTGTACACGCTATCACTTCTGAAAGCTACGCATGCTATAGAAATCACGGGAGACTCACCATGTTCAGTCATCTGCCATGGGCTGAAATCCAGACTAGAAGAGAAGGTCAGGTGAAGATGGAGTCTTGGATCGATGAACAGATTGCTAAAAACGATGGAGCTTCAGCGATATTCCGAGCTCTCCATAGTTTCATCGATCTGTTCATAGATTTAAGCCTCCATGTTGCCCTGAGCTTCTCGTGTACTATGGCAGCATGATGGCGCCGTGCTATTACGCAATCCCGATCGCATGACTCCTGCGGCGGTACCAAGCGCCTTGCACGTCACGTTCGCGTAGCTGTCTTTGTGAATCCCCGCCTGAGGGGACCCTCCTGTAAGTCCTTTTAACAAAAACATTTACAGCACTAACGCCACTCTGTGATGAAACAGTTCATGTTCGTGTTATACTTTGCCTTCGTGTTCTACTTCGTGTTCTACTTTGCGCGAACGCAAACTCTCATTAGTGGTGACTGCTGTGGCAGACACAGGATGAAACCTCCACCAGAATAACCTATATCAATGTTGCACAAACATTGAAGCATTGGGGAGTAATGGATATACAACAGTGATTAAGGGTAAGAAGAGATCAATTTATATAATACTGGGAACGCTGACTTGCTAGACAAAAAGATAGATATGTTGCAAGTAAGCGCATGGTTACAAGGCTTTACTTTACGAAAGTTTAATACTTGAATATGAACTTACAAATGCATGCTGAACCAAGGACAAAAAATGTTTATTAAGAATTTCGCCAACGTTTTATTTTTTTAATGCTTCCAGGAGTCGCATATATACGGGGTTTCAAAAGGACAGCCACTGCCACTCCAACTACTATTACTGCCACTAATACAGTATATGAAGATCCACTGCCTTAATGTGACACGACCGAATATCAATTCGCTTTACTACATGCATACATTATTTCTAAAAGGAACATTTAACTTGAAGAAGCCAGCGGACATTTCAATATTCGTTTTCGTAGGAGGAAATGTCAGCTCCCCCAAAGATGCACATGCGCTGAAACCAGAAGTACGTCACTTCAAACCAGAAGTTCATCAAAGATCAGAAGTTCGTCCCTGTCCACCCTCTAGGTTCTGCTTGGATTGCTGAGGTCGTTGGCCAGGCTCCGCTGATCACCGCCCCAGATGCTACAGACGGCCCTCTGTTTCCAGCAGATGTTAAATCGCGTGTTACGCTAATGGAGTACTGAGAAAACGTGCTTTTATTGCGTCAAAAAACTAATGTTTCCTCTAGAGTTGATATGATTTCATGTCCTGATTGACGCATACAGAACCTCGGGGTAAACTATCATCGCCATCAGTTATGGTGCCTCTTTTACCTAGGGTTATGGTGCCTATTTTACCTATTTCATGTATAATGGAGGATAATTGCCGAGTATGAAACATGAAAGTATTTTCTATTAAGAGACACAACTCCTGTATCAACGGTTAACGAGGTGCAGCCCTGTCACATATAAATATTTAGTAGCAGAGTTTATGACAACGCCACTTTCTGCCAGAAAATTAGGAATAAACAAAAATAACGTATTACAGGATCGAGTAAGGAGAAATAGAATTTAGTACTTGTCAAATGAACCTTCTAATACTGCTCGCGGAAGGTGATGTGGTCCACAGCGCTGATTTCCGGGACACATTTTTCAGCGTAGCCACAAATGCTTGCTAACACACAACTACGAAAGCCCGCCCTCTGTAGCACCGAAGACCCACCCAAGAACATAGGCCGTGCATAACTTGAACTTCGTTTTATGTATTCATACTACTGGACTCTGCATCAGTAAAATTATGCGTCACACGAGTGCGAACTATGTTACAAATACAAATATGTATTTCGCGTTTTCTGAAACGTCTTCTCAAAATTGTGTAGTTGCGTGTTCCCGAAGCAGTTGTACCTTTTTCACTATTTGTTTCTATAAATGCTTGCTGGTATTTATTTCTACAAAACGTAACAGAAGAACCTCTCCAACTGCCTCCGAGTAGAAGATATAAATTTACACAGGCACTTACTTCAGCTATTTCTGATATAGCACGCGGAAAACGCACCTCCAATTCCGTATATTAGACTGTTTTGTGAATGCAGAAGACTACACTTCCTGTTTCATTTGCTAGGAAAAATGGCAGAAGCCGACATTCAAGGCGGTCGCGAAGTTTGAGACTGACTTGCTCCTTTCTTTACGGGTTCAATGGCCTAATGGAGGCTTTCACCTGTGCTGTTCATTTTGTTGCTGGCTCCCGCTATTCATTGTTTCTGGAAGGCCACTGGCCTACTTAGAGCTCGGCGTCTCCAGCTTTGAGTGATGTCTCCAGGACATTTTGATATACCTAGAGCAGATGCCAAGCCTCCGCCTTCCAATGTGTTCGAGGCGATACTGGAGGGGCCGCCCAAATTTAGAATATGATCACACTTCTGGTAGAGCAACAAGAGCCCTTTGAGAGGAGCTTCTTGTGTTTGCCGTATTCGATAATGTGCAAGCCATGTGTGTCACGGAAGCGCAACAGAAGCGGCTGTCATCTTAGCACGATACGTTTTACTCAAGATATCGCTATTTGTACAAGTATTGTCAGACGACACTGCCTTTCTGGCAGTTTCGCCTCGCAGGCAAAGCGTTTACACCGTCTTCTGTGCTGTCTTTCTCCGTTAATTGAGAAATGCTTGCGAAAGGTTTTCGTTATTCTTATGAACATATGGAGTAGCGACGAGTTCGGGTATTTACAAAGCGAGAATATGCTCTCATCTGGCAATACTGGCCGAATAGGCAAAGATGACTGAAATTAAGGCTCACGGTGGCAATTTCGCTTCGTGTTGAGGGATCTCGATTATGGTATTGAATGGCCATGCTTTGTAGAAGCCGAAATATGTATTGACGGAAATTACCTTAGTATTAGTCGGCTCAAAGGGCATCGGTGCAGAATCTCGTCGCAAATGTATATTCCAAAACCTGTTGCCTGCTTGCTGAGGAAGCACTGGCTGAGCGCATGGTGCAGGACATGACACGTGCAGGGTTTTGTTTTCCCGTACATGCACAGTAAGCGAAGAGCTGAGAGCCGTGACAGGGCGGATCCCAGAGTGCCATCGCACGTACAGGGGTGACAGCACTCGCACGTTCCATAATCAGGCTTCCCGTTTTGCGGTTAGTGACAACATGCTTCAAAGACGCAATGGTAACTTGCACACCCTCCAGTAGCCATGTGTAGTTCCCTCGCAGTGTCCATCCCCTGTAGTGTCCGGTTCGGATTATGCTCATTTGTACAAATCGATTCACTGTTTGCACACCAGCGAGTTTTCAATATCTACCAGCATCTACGAGCTCGCGGTCGATTTACACCTACATCAAGAAGTTTCTCTCAGTCATGGATCGCGATCTACGAAAATTTTCACCCGTACTCTCTACAGCTTGTTTGCAGTACTACCCCCCCGTCCAGGTGCGTTCTAACCGTTTTGTATTTGTCAGTTCCTCCACCGCCATCTTATAATCACTGGGCGGCTGTAGGAATAGATAAGCTGAAACTACACACTAAGACTGTCACACTCCCACCAGCTGCAGTGCCCGATGTCGCTTCTTGCTCCTTCGACTAGTCATCCCGGAACATGGTCCACCGTGCATTCCTTTCAGAAGTTCTTTAAGCTCGCCTGAGGGCACCACGGCGTTGGATCACACAAGTACAGCGTCAAAACCTCAAACAGGTGCCTTAAAGAGCGCGTTTCAGCTTTCAGTGCTTTCAGTTTACACACCGCCGCCAGCCATAGGTAGTGGAACGCCATCCTGTCTTTGATGAGCTATGCGTACAAAAACGATACTCAGAGCACCACTGGAGTTCCTCGTTTTTCTATGGCACGGTCGTCAACAACCAACGTACGTCATCCCCAAAGCCCTACCATAGCGGCCGGTCGCACTTGAATACGCACCTATTTCCGCAGTGGCAAGATTTGCCAAAGAGCTCCTTATTCAATGAGGAGTAGAGGAGTTGGCACAATATTGCCATAAAATACTCTTGTGTCCACTTGCAACGCATTTCCTTTTCATACTGAACTTATAGCAACATACACATATTTTCTTGTCATTCTATGCCTAACAGTCATTATCTCGGATGTTGATTTGTGTAATGACAAAGAAATCCCGAAGAGCACTTGCGGTGACAGCTCTGCCCGAGTCAACTTCCTTGCACGAATGCTTGTATTACTGTAAATTCGTCAGAGTTCATGTGGCCTCTAACTGCAGCTACTTGCGAAATATGAAGGCCATAACATCGGTGCCACGTGCGTCCCGCGTGAACCTTGTAATTGAATATGTGAAAGACATTCTGGGAGGTGAAACTTCAGGAACGAGACACTGTTTGTATGGACTGCTTTACGACATGCAACGTTCGAGTCCTCAGAGCCGGCTGACGATACACATTGCTCCCGGTGGTAGCTGCAGAAAACAGGGGAGCTAGTGTGTCCAGTGCTCCTTCTCGGTTTAGGCGTGGAAATTGTGCGGTGGTTTGGCTGTCATTGTTGCGTTTGTTTATAACCACACTGACGCCAACGCATTCAAAGTGCTGGCCTTTGTCCGTTTAGTAAGCCCCCCGACTTGTAGGAGGCGGAAAAACGAAGAAGCGGAATGCAGGTACAACTCTACCTTTGTCTTTGCAGGCCGTCCGAGCGGCCACTAACAATTAGCAGAGGAAAAAGTTCGGTTCTCTGTGAAAACGCATACTAAGCTCTCTACAGCTGCTCAGCAGACAGACCTTCTCTCAGCGGTTTTTATTTTACGGCACAGTCGCACGCGTCTCTCTATGTGCCTCTGTGACGAGCTGCGGTGGCGCGCTGAGAGTAGCGGATTTCCCTCCTTGCTGCCAAATATATATATATATATATATATATATATATATATATATATATATATATATATATATATATATATATATATATATTGTAGTGGGGAAGCACGAACGCACGCATTGCAGTGGGACACGGCCTGAGGAAGAGGCACGAGCCCTGATCTCGAGCTGACGACGCTGACCAGAAATGCGGCTGCTGCCATCGTCGCACCGCCTGTCCATCCGCTGTCTAAAGACAACAAACCCCCTCCAAATATATATATATATATATATATATATATATATATATATATATATATATATATATGTGTGTGTGTGTGTGTGTGTGTGTGTGTGTGTGTGTGAACTGTAAAAGGATGGAAAATTGAAATTGGGCGAGTTGGTACGCATTCGAATTCATCATGAAGGCTTACTTCAGCACACAGGCAAAGAAATTACACCATCTCCAGCTAAAGGGGACCATGAGGCGATGCGAAGCAGCACGGGGTGCACACCGCGTTTGAATCGGTTTGGCTAGGTGTCGCGTTTGCATCGGTTTGACGCTAGCAAACGCTGACTGCGTCAGCGTTGTCTCTCGCGGGCGACGGCGCGCTCTCCTTCCTTGCGAGTTGGTAAAGCGTTCATGGAAGAAAGAGCGTTTCCATGGTCATCGCGCGCCGTTCGGAGAGGAGAGGAGATGAGACAAGGAGAGAGGGGGAGGAGGGTGCCCATGCGCAGTGCGGACACCACACGGCGGAGGGAGGGACCAGGGAGGGACGGACAAAGCGCCCGCTGCTTAGCATCTAAAATTATACGGACACAAGGAAGAACACAGGGTGCGTCTGCGCTTGCATGTATTCTTCCCTGTGTCCGTGTCATTTTTTTGTGCGCCGAAGTAAGCCATCCTGACTATATATATATATATATATATATATATATATATATATATATATATATAGAATCAAAGGGTCACGTTGAGAAAACATAACATTTATTACGACGTTTCAGCCGCGAGACCGGCCTTTTTCAAGCTTCTACTTGTAGTAGAAGCTTGAAAAAGGCCGGTCTCGCGGCCGAAACGTCGTAATAAATGTTATGTTTTCTCAACGTGACCCTTTGATTCTATAATTGACCTGCTGCCAAGGATTTGTGTTTTAAGTATATATATATATATATATATATATATATATATATATATATATATATATATATATATATATATACACATGCGTGTGATTGTGTGTGTGTTTAACCGCGGCACCAGCAGAAAATGGGCGTAACTGGATTAGTATCGTGCCTTTTTTTTTCCTCGGATCGCGTTGAATCATAATTTCTGGCAAGAAAAAAAACCCCGTACTGACAATTTCTTGTGCACTGGTGAAATAATTGTATTTTGGTTTAATCAAAGCATTTAGGCAGCGTTGATTCCAACAATATGTCACATCTTCAGCAAGACGAAATGCCAGTGTGCACGCCTTGTGTGAAATGATCTTTTTCAAAGAGTAACCGCGGAGACGCCAAAGCCATCTTGCTTATCTTTAAAGAAAGCGTCACAAGGTGAACTGGCGCCTTCTATTGAACTGAGTGACGTGCACTACGCCCACAGCAACGCGGCTCCTAAAGCTTATTCCATGACCAGATGAAAATCTGCGATCCTCCCACGACTAAACACGCTTGTTCATTGAGGAGATATGCGTGCTACAGCGTGCTTTTTTATGCGACAGAAACGATTGCTAGGCTCTTCATGATGCAGTGTAGTAACGGTAGAGGCGTTTTTTGGAACACGGACATATTTGTAAACGCTTGCTACGTCATTGTAGGGCCGGCATCCGCACACAACAAAACTGGGGCCACCGTTTGGGTAAGCATACGTAACTACATTACTCAACCTATATTACACGACGCGTTCCACTATGATCCTGCAGTACCCAACGTTACCTCACTGCCAGTGCTTGCGCAAAGTGCTTGTGGTACCAACATTACCCAATGCGCGACACGAGTAGCAACCACCGGACAACACTTTCTGTTTGTCACCTTATCGGTTGCGCGCCAACACTAGTAAGCAGCAGCCGGCTCTAGGAGACCAGCCCCTACGAACATTTACGAGTACTTACAACAGCCAAAATATAGTTGTCAGCATTGCAACTTAACAAGCACGGGCCAGCCTCCAATCCTGCAAGCCGTCAGTTCGCCATAACGTTTTTATATTCGCCCGCACTAATCTGTTCTTTCGCTCGCCACTTCTCATCGCCATTCGTGAATGGAATCTTCTTCCTGCTGGTATTGTAGGCCTTGTGAATCATGACTCATTTGTAAATAATCTAAAGTCATTTCTGTAACAAAATGAAATCCTATAGAAGACTCTATCCTCCAATCACTGGTGCTGAGTTTTAATCTGTTTCTCTTGTCTTGTTTTTTTAGTGTTGTTCCTATAAGTTTCATGTGATATTGCTGATGTTTCTCATTATACCTTATGATTGCTTTTTTGACATTGCATAATATTGTCACACGTAGTTGTTTTTACATCGTTCCTTGTTTACTTATTCTTGTCATGTATTCGTATTTCACTATTCAGTGTGTATGTTATTTATTCGCCACATTAAGTGTGTGTCCCCCCCCCCCCTATGTGATGCCTTCTGGGCCTTTAGGTTACCTGAATAAATAAAATGAAATAATTACCCCGATGTATTCAGCAGCAGCGAACATTGTTCAGGGCCACATAACAAACCACCATTAGGCAGTGCTAGCGAAGATCTGGATAGAAGCCACCACTCAACCGACTGATCAGATACGAAGAAACAGTTAGTCACCACGACCTAATTGGAGTAGGCACTTAGCAACAGTAGTCAGCTTTAGTGAATCCTTCACAAATACTCCATGTACGTTCAACAAACCGGCAGGTCTGCCGACTGCCATTTCTTTTACACTTGGAAAGTCTCTGCATATCACAGCGTAGATTTCGTGTCCGTGCCGCTAATGTTATAACAAGTTTCTAGTGATATGCACCTCTCATTACATTAATGTACCATTTTTCTACGCTTATTGATGTCACAGCATGTGTCGCCTTTCTTTCATGAAATTCATGCTACGACATGCCTTCAGAATTTGTCGTGAACGTACATCGCGGTATATACAAATTAATCAAAACGACCGTGTAGGCCTAACAATCTAAACAAAGCAGTAATCTCGTTCACGCTATGAGTCTCGTATAGATAACATGTTTTTATTGTCATTTATGATGCAATCTGTCATTCATGTTTTATTTACGTGCAATTCACGCTGTGCTTGTCGTCACATGCCACAGGGTCAGACATAACGGCTCATGCATCGTGCTGTCATCTTTTAATGCATTGCAATATTCACGTGGGATGTATATCATGATATATCAACTTAAAAATGTAACAGATAGGAAGCGTCTATTAATAGATAGATAGATAGATAGATAGATAGATAGATAGATAGATAGATAGATAGATAGATAGATAGATAGATAGATAGATAGATAGATAGATAGATAGATAGATAGATAGATAGATAGATAGATCTGTGTTACAATCATTTATTGAGTGCGGAAACACTCCAATAATCATTATTACTTTGGCACCTCATGATTCCAGGAAAGGCCTCATGAGTAATACGCAATTATAAAGTCTGCTTTAAAGTGAGTCTTGATTCGAGCGAATCTGCTCATCTGACTCGTAAGGAAAGTTGCGGAAAAACTACAGAATTTCTGAGAGCTCTCGACAGGCGAGAATTGTGCCCTTGTTTCGTTAAGTGGTAGAAAGACAACTTAAGTAAGAAAGCGAGCAATGCCGTGCTGAAGGACACAGGCACTTACACCCTGGGGCATAACTTATTGTGCTATATTAAGCACGCCATGTTCATAAATGCTGACTGATGACGCACAAATGAAACAACAATGCAGGTTTTCGCAAACGAAAAATAGATTGTGTTGCCTGCCACAACCGCCGAATACTATATATAAAATATCAGGAATTGCTACTTCCACTGTAGACTGTGATCACGACGTCCTAATGGCATAAATAACACGCTTGGCATCTTCCCCATCGAGGCATTTGCGTTAAAAGGTCGTGAACGCGCTGTAAGCTTTCGCGACATTTCTGACAATATATTTAGGCTTAAATCATAATCAAAAGAAACAAAATTACAAGACATCAATAACGCGCATTTCAGAATGACCTACGGAAATACCGTGAGCGTAGGTACGCTTACCGCCATCAGAAGCACCCATATAAAAAGGAGATTTTATTGAAACCTATCATATAGAATAAACGATCTGTTAGCTGGGACACGAGACATGCGCTTCGCCTATATCATTCCAGTGCTTTACTCTTTAGTAACCGTGCCCATACTCTGTGACGAGCATGGAGATTATGATGACGAGATTTCAGACAACCAGCTTTATTATACGCACCCACCTTCGAGAAAAAGTACGAAGAAGCCACCACCAAAGGGTATAGACGGTACGGTGTACTCTATAGAGGAGGTGAGGAAATATGTTCCAGTTATTTCGCGTGCCGTGTGCTTATAACCAGCATGTGAAGTTAGCGTGTATTTGAAATTACTGGATATGCGCACGTGGCTTGAGTAACAGCAGATGGCACTGACGCATATTGTCGCAGTTATGTCAGTCTACTAAAATCAACAAGTGCCGCTCCTTGACAGCGTCAAACATGTGATCGCATCGCACAGGATTTATCGGTTTTGTAACGATTACTCACTCATTATTCTCCGTGAAATCAATAGTCGAGTGTAGGTGCTCCTGCATAGGCAATGTAAGTGTACCTACACTCAAATTCACCAGAACGTATTACATTTTCTGGTCTAATTCTGTACACTATCACTCTTATTTGTGTACTTTTCTTCTGTTCACCGTTACTGACTACAATTACTTGATCTTTAAACGTGTAGAAGTTGTACCGCAATTGTTTCACCAAATAATGTACTGCATCCTGTCTGCGTGGTCATTGTGCCCATGGTAAGGTTTAAATAAACAGATGGCACTTACTAAGACCTACAATAAATAAATAATAAATAAATAAATAAATAAATAAATAAATAAATAAATAAATAAATAAATATGGTTACTATGGCTTGCTCGAACCTCAGAGCACATAATACTACTGAGCCAATGGACTCCACATTAACTCACAAAAATGTCACTAGGTCAGGTCGGATCCGGCTCCACTTCATCAATGTTCATATATCTCTGGCCCACTCAGACTGAGGCTTCCCATCATACTTCCTAGCCGAGCTCGAATTAGCCACCGTATTTCTACTTACGCGGTTCTCTAAAACTTCAACGGACGCTACCGGTGAGTCCCTCCTCGATGCTATTTTGAAGCCTTTGTCGGCCCATTCACTTTGTACCGTGCTATTTTGAGTATTAGCAGAAGAAAATTGACCAAGGTTTTGATGGAATAGTGCGAACTATATCAAGCGGTAGCGACGAACTAGATTCTTTGTACGACAAAGTAAATGAAACTTGTTTGTGTGCAGAGACGCCGTTTTTATCACGTCTTGAATAATGACATTCGCTTCCGAAGGTATGAAGCGCACTGGTAGGAAGCCTCTCAAGCTGAAGCGTGCGTCTTATCCCACTTGCAAGTTATCTATATCGTAGATACTTGTTCCCCAGAAGGACTGGGGCAAGAAAAATATATGACGCTTGGTCCTTGTTATATCAGAATTCTTCATATCAAAAAATAGGTAACTCTCTTCAAAGAGGTAGTTACCCCATGGCCGCATGTTTTCTTCTTTGTGTACGTTCAAGCATACGACGTCTGAAGCTCGGAGCTTGATGAATGCGACACCAAATTTCACCCTTTTGTGCAATGAATTATAGGAAGCATTGTGCTGC
Source organism: Hyalomma asiaticum (assembly GCA_013339685.2). Lineage (NCBI taxonomy): Eukaryota > Metazoa > Arthropoda > Arachnida > Ixodida > Ixodidae > Hyalomma > Hyalomma asiaticum. The sequence continues at coordinate 73,515,669 of CM023487.1, read as the reverse complement.
AGACTGGCCTTTCACTCACCGACCTAACGCCCTGCGGAAGTATCGCCACTACCAGAGAAGCCCATTTCGTGTGCAGAAAAGGCAAAAAAGAAAACTTCGTTGCAACGAGGCACTAGTTCCTAAATTCACAAAAACATGAATTCGTTGCCACGTTGTGTCTGTAGAGTACGAGCCCCACACCGAGAAGCTCGCTTCGCGCTTGTCGGCTCAGGGGTGTCAATGTGTAGTGCTTCGCTGCACATCTCCTGGATTGCGGTGCGATCGCTCTTGAGAGTGGAGACCACGGGGGGGAGGGGGGAGGGCGGGAGCATTTATTCTGAGTTCACGTTGAAAAACATGCTTGTCTTAGTTCTACTGCAGATATTTTGCCAATCACGCCGACAAATAAGGCCGAGACTAGGTGCTACATATTTTATTAAAGAATGAGTGTTTGACGGAAGTATTCCAGCGTATTCCAGAAGCCAAAGGTCATGCAGAGCTCCTCTTGCGCATGAAACATCCCTAGCGTGCACACGCTCTTCCAAGTAGGCTAGTGTCTGTCTTCGATTGCAACATGGATACTGTACTAATGTTCTTCGACCTGTGCTGTTGCACAACACAGTTTGGCTAAGCATTTGTTAACCTTTCGAGTCGGTTATGACGAATCCCGCAATGGCATAAGTCATGACGTGGTTAAGAAACAACTTGGCACCCACCATTTCCTTGCTGTATGCTACAGCGAAACGGAGATCTACATGGCATTTTCAGGAGCAGAAGCTTCTTGATATCGAAATTGCATATAACATAAATAGAGCGCTGGCAAATGTACCTCCTATATCATTGAATCAAGGGTTTGGCTTCCCGAATACGATAGTTTCCCCAAACTACTTTTATTTTTTTTTTCATGTTTTTCCTTGTGACGTACACACGTGTGCCCATATGCTGACGCTCCTTCTCTTTGCTGATGTTTACGGAGGACCCCAACATTGCAAAGGCCCGTTGCCATGGTGGTGCTGTGGGGTTGCGAATCGTAAATAATATCCGAATTGCATTCCGTTTCACTTGTTAATTTGAATATGTAGCGAAGAAGCAATAGCCTTAACGGCGGCCGACGTAGTTTGTGCCGTCGTCGCTACCTTATTTGGCTTCAGTGAACAAGGGCCGAGGAAGAGAGGAGCAGTGGGCTGCAGCATCGAGTCCCGCCGTGAGCGTGAGCTCGCTTTCTTCTTTGCCTTCGTGGCTCGCTACCTCGAGCCACGCGGCATGAGCTCCGCGAGAGACGCGGAGGGTGGCAAGCGATGGCCATGACGCTGGCCGCAATAGTATATGACTGAGTATTTTGTACCAAAGTGCGCCGACCGTAAAGTGAGTAACCTGCAGTAGTTTTGTATTTACACGCGTTACTCCTCGTATAAAATGTCTCGCTCGGATCAGCAAGTTACTAGAAGGGGTATGCATATGTGGCGAATCATCTGTAGCTACTTACTTTGCTACGACACTGCGCACAAACTACATTGGGCCAATCTAGTGATAGTCTATCTCTGAAGTACTTTAATCATGCAGCTAACGAAATGGCACAGCAAAGTAGTAATTAAGCAAGTAGAGTGGCTTTCGCGATTAACAGATTATGTTCTTCGCTACGCATATTTCTTTATTAAAGCTTTAAAATTCACGTAATAAAGAACTTCACCATCACTTGTTTGGTCCCCTAGCCTAACTGGCTAGTAACGGGACCAATTGTGTGACATGCCTACTTAGTGACGCAAGCCTTCTATTATTCATGCCTACATAGTTGTGCAAGCATTCTATTCTTCGAGTAACGTTACTAATAAACTGCTCAGTTGAAAATGACACACTCGGAAACCAGCTCGGAAACCAACTGGGAAACCAACACGGAAACATCTTTAAAGAATTTCAGAAAGACGCACGAAGTGCGAGCGGCAATGTTCTTAATATTCATAGTGTTCTGTTTTGTACCTGTCGTGCTAGCGCAGAAATGGCCGGAAACCGTAATCCCACAGGAAAATATCTTTAGAAGCTATGGAATTTCCGCAAGAGTACCTCTCACCAGATGTGCAAGTTTACGAGCGAGTTTTACAAACGCCGCTAGGATCATCCTAGGTATTAAGGCACGCGTGTCCGTATGACTGTTGACGGCTAGGATCGAACGTGGCTTTGTATAGAACGCAGATACGACTGCGAAAATAAGGATTCCCTAAAACGATGCCTCCCTAGGTTGATATTATTCATGCATATTGCATTGAACAATATAGGTTTAATTACTGCTCCATACTGCATTGAATAATAGAGGTTTACTCAACCGCAATAAATAATAAAGCGAAGAGAAACAAAGGCCAGCGAACAATCGCAGAGAAGCCGCTGCTCTTAATGCCTGTCTTTTCGAGCTTTCCTGGCAAGGCGCCACCCCTTACGTTTCGTAAATAATCTAATACGTACTGAATTTCTAGCAATAAAATAAAAGTTGTTTTTGCACACGTTGTTCTTGCGCGCACATTACCTTAATGTGCGGCTTTGTTACAAAACGTTATGTAATGATAAACGCAACTCCTATAACCAGACGCCAATTCGAGGTGTTCAGGCTCCTCGTGACTGATTGCAATACTGATCGCACATATCCCACCATTACCACGCATCCATTAGCGTTCGAGCACCACAATCACCCTAGGTCATTGCCAGCACTAACGTGACCGTAGAGCACGTCTATGACCATTCAGCTGCAGTCAACGCTTTCAATTGGCTTACAATTGTCTCAAACTGCTCACATCGTTGCGCAGCTTTGTACCTTTCAATGGCACGCCGCCGACCGCCTAACCACACTAACGCTTTGATGACACTGCCATCTCTAGGTCGATCTCGCGGCGAGTAGTGCTCGAGATGCCGGGTGATTGATCAGGGCATCATGCGCGCCCGTAACCAGCACAAGTCCCCAGCGAACACGGGGGAACTGCCGATACGGCAATTCTTTCCATACTCAGCTGCAACACAAGAAACGCGGGTTCGATCCTAGCTGCGGAGGCCGCATTTTCAAAGGAGCCGAAAATGTCAGAGGACCGTGTACGGTGCGCTATCAGTGCACGTTAAACGGGCTATCTACCACTCGGAAACTCTTTTTTAGATTGCGGTAAAATTTGGAAGATCGTGCGTCGCATTTACGAGAACGAGGAAGCACTTAACCCACAAGAAAGGAATTATATGTTTAATTTCGCTCTGAAAGTGGTGCAAGAAACGCCACTAGCGTCAGCCAGCAGCGTGTTCATCAGTTTTCTAGTGTAAAAGAACCAGCCACGCAGGCATGCATATTCTGCTGAAAAACAATTACGTAAATCTTACAAGTGTCTCTTCACCCTACGAGACACCTTCTTATAGCGTGAAAGAGCAGTTCGTTATTTTTTTCGCTGCTTTCGGGGTGATGCAACTGGCTCTGTTATCGAATTCTTGTGCCTGTACAGGCGGTTAGAACTGCGCCTGTCATGCGTGAGGCGCTGCATGTCCAAGGCGCACCCCAGCGCGCCGAATTTCCCTCGCCTCTCTTCTCGTCACCTCTGTAATGTCCTTGGAACCGGCTCCTGTTGAGAAGTCTCCCGTGCCCGAAAGGTTTCTCGAAGAGACGACGACGCATCGTGCCTAGCAACCCTTGTTGCCGGTGTCTGTACACGTAGGAAAGGAGCGACTTCGTAGATAAAAAAATTCTGCTTTAATAATTTCTACTTGGTTTCTCGAGAAACCACTACACGTTGGGACACTTCGAAAAGTACGCTTTGTATTCAGCCAAGAAACGGCACAGCGGTCAATAACGGCAGACAGTCCCTTTAAAAGAACCCCCCTTACAAAAATTTCTAGAAACATTAACTTGGCTGTCTACTGGCAATTGTTACCAGAACTTACCTAATAACGAACAGAATGTCTACCAAATGTCTGTGTACTTCTTTACTGACTGCTTGCTGGTGTTCTGGAAACAATTGGCCACCACCAGTACATAGACGCGTGTTCATAGGCTGTCTGCTTACTTTCTGCCAGTGCCCTATGAACATTTGTCTTTTGACGCCCTAGGAACATACTGCCAAAATGTTTGTAGACTTTCTGTGGATCATCTACTAACATTTTTCTCAGTATACCCTTTTAACAATTGGTTAATACATCTAGTGAGGCATGTTCATGCGCACACTATTCACATTCTCAGAATGGTCTACCAACATATGTTACCCCGTGACAGCTTGTGTCGATATGTGTGAACGAGTTGTACAACCAAGCGTAAGCAAGATACATACGAATAAGTAGCAAAATGAATAATTTATTATCTTAATTGGTACACAGCAGTAAGAACAATAGACAAGCGCATTAGGTAGTAAACATTAAAATAGGCAACTTAAAGCAGCCTCTTCTTAGCACGAGGTGGCTAGATAAATAGATGATTAAAATAAGCAGCTCTCCTTTAGCCTCACAAACACATTTGCATATAAGTATGATTTGTTCACGAGTATTTCAACTATAAGAAAGTTCATTCATTGATAAAAAGGAAATAAAAAATACAGTGTCGTTTAACTTGAAAATTCATTCCAGTAGTAATTTACTACCAACCGCAGACACGTGGCACTGTATCATAAGCAATATGTGCTGTCAGATAGGCTTCGCACTTGTAAATCAGCATTCCGAGGTACACGCGTGCACACTGCTAGGCTGAACGTATATCAACGAGGAGAATTATACGAGGAATTATGCTGGAAAACTTGCCACATGAGCCTCTTCGATCGAAAACAAATAGAAATATGTGAGCAAAAGAAAATATTCAAGTGCACCACACTAACAGAACATACAAGAAGACTGGAAATAGTTCATGCGTGGTCAGAAGGAATACAAAACTCCAACGAGATGCAGAAGTAGTCATCACTTGGCCTTGTCTTTGCTGTATGCAGGTTGCAGTGATCTTGGCCTAAAACAGTGGAGGGCTTGTACGGGGTGTCCGTTTTCTTGCCTAAAGCACATCCTAATAGCTTCGCCTTTCGGCAACACCACATAGTTTTGGGCCACTCATATCCAGGCACTCACAAATATCGAAGAGTATATCCAGGAGCTCACACATGTCGAAAAACTCGACGGCTTGAGCTGGCATCCCCGACGCACGGCGCATTCATCTTGTCGAAGCAAAACTGCCAGAGCGGTAACACAGCACGTGCACGCCGTTCTCCCTCTCTCAACACCCCTTTCCTCGCTGCGCGCCAACAGTAGATGGAGAACTTTAGTACAATGGATATTCGAGGAACCGCATCGGGGGGAAGGGGGTGGGGGGGGGGACTGCCGGACTTGCTCCTCCTTTCAAACTAGTAGTACTGGTTCAGGAATTTTGTGCACGCAGCATGTGCCAGCATGGCGTGCCTTTCGGCATGGTTTGGAAGGTCTTTTTGAAGGACCTTGGTTTTACCATTGCTGTGGAAAACTGACATCCGCGAAGTCTTCGATGCGCGTTTTAGGGGCAAAGCTCCTTAAGGCATAGGCTAGTCCGGCGTCGTCGTCGTTGTCGTAGTAGTAGCCACCTCTAGGTCTCAGAATGATAACGAGATAGCGCTGCGGTGCTGCTTAGCTTGTACGTGAATTGATCAATAGATGGCGCGGAGGCGCTCGCTGCGTGCTCTAGTGTGATAGGAGAGCGCTAGATGGCGGCTGCGGATTCACAGCATATCCACGGAGTGAATGATGATGAGTGGGGCGAAGCTTCCGTCCGTCCGTCCGTCTGTCTGTCTGTCTGTCCGTCCGTCCGTCCGTACGAGAGTTGCGGTGCTGCTTAGCTAGTACGTGAATTGATCAATAGATGGTGCGGAGGCGCTCGCTGCCTGCTCTAGTGTGATAGGAGAGCGCTAGATGGCGGCGTTTTGTGTTTGAATCTGATTGGATGGAGGTGCATTGCTCTCGTTTAATCGGATATCGCTAGAGGCGCGCATCTCAGCTCGATTCTCACCGCATGGAACGATCGTTCGAGATCGTTCGATGCGCGACCAATGAACCTCCGGAGCTTCGCCCACTCATCATCATTCACTCCGTGGATATGTATGGATTCTTTTTCTTTTGCTTCACATGCAGTATCATTGCTACTGCTACTATTACTATAATTCCGCCTGGTCAAACTCTTTGAGAAGGCAGAATTATTTGACATCATTCAAACAAGTGCGCTTGCCATGCTTGACGGCTACACGCATGTGTTCATATTTACGCGCACAGACAAGGAAAGTAGCTAGCCGTGTATTTCATGAGCGTGCGAGCCACTAAGCAAACGCTAGGGAATAAATGAGCCTGCACACAGCTTTAAACATAATATCCACAAGGGCTTTTATGTGGCAGATGGTTAAGAAAAAGGAATCTGTGGGAATTAGAGAAATATGAAAGCGGTGCAATTAACTCATTATGAGATTGTGCCAGCTTATGTGCAAATCACTGCTCTGTGTTGGTGGCAAGCTGATCTGTTGTTGCAGTTTTACGTTGCTTTTTCTTTTTTTGCCAGCAAGCAAAGCACATTAAACTTTAACAGCTGCCACAAACCTGTCTGGTTAAGCGAAATAATGTTAGTGTTGAAACGAGATGACACCAGCGTAGGCCCCTGCGTCGTTTCTTTTTTTTTTACTTCAAACGCAAAAAAACCCGACGTTTCGGGGTCAGCACGGACCCTTTTGGTGTGATTGCTGGTCTATGAGTATTTGTGCAAGACGGCCGTATCAAAGTGTGTCATCTGTTAGTCTGAACTGCACATAAAAGAGAGTATACGTAACGGTGAAAGTCTGGAAAGACGTTAGAAGAAAAAGGAAAATTGTTCAAGTGCGTTAATTGAGCAACATTTCTTGGCCCTTGAACAGAAATATTGTTCAGCGGCGTTCTTCTCTGATGGCTCAAAGTCTCAAACATCTGTATCCTGTGCAGCCTACGGACAAAACTTCTCCGACACCAGAACCATGCATACACATACCAGCATTTTCACGGCGGAAGCCTATGGTATCCTGGTTATTATACAACAGATTATACAACACAAGATAGAAAAGTCTATAGTGCACACAGATTCTTTAAGTGCTGTCACGGCCCTGTCTTGTGGCAAGTACAGCAAGAACCCCGCTTTCAACAAGCTCCTTAATGAAATCTATGCAGCCTATAACCTAAAGCTTTCTATTGTTATTTGCTGGGTGCCAGGTTATTCTGGGATTGCGGGCAATGAAGTAGTGGACAAGAATGCACGAGAAGCCGCTGGTCGGCAAACTATAGATATAACATCTGTTCCGGGTGTGGATATAAAACCTGTTGTACGTAGAGGGCTACGCAACCACTGGCAAGCTGAATGGGACAAACAAGTCGACAACAAACTGCACCTAGTAAAACCGCAACTAAGGAAAGTTATCCCACAAAAACTCAACAGACTCACCGAAGTGACTCTAACACGGCTCAGAATAGGCCACACTTGTGCCACACATAAACACCTTCTGACAGGCACTGATCCACCTACATGTATACACTGTGGAGAGAGTCTAACCGTTTTGCATGTCCTCATTCAATGCCCTGTGCTTCACCAAGCGCGACTGACTCATTTCAGGGAGCTCTACCGGTATCGTATTCCACTTCATCCCGCGCTGTTTTTATCACTCGATGCAATGTTTGATCTCAAGAGACTTCTTCATTATCTTGCGAAAGTTAAATTCTTAACAATGATATCGCTCCATCCTAGCCACCAGGCTGGACCTCACGTGTGAAGTACCGCCTGGTGCAAAAAACACAAGTATGTCTGAGCCTTCGCAGTTCTTGCTCAGGCAAGGACTTCAGGCGTGAGGGTCTCGGACCTTGCTGACTCATTTATCATCACAGACTCCAGCCAACGAAATGAAGGCCTGTAACAAAGTGACGTTCATTTTAAACGCACTGTGTTTTAAATATTTCATAGATATTGCCTACACAGCATTTGTTTTAATTTTTAGACTAATAACCTGAAACGACAAAACGCTTGTACTGGCGCTCTTTGGCCTTAGGTGCCCTTGCGCCAATAAAACTTAACGTAATAATAATAAACGTTAGAAGTGCCCACTAGAACAGTGCTTGCGGGGTTTCTCAATTATACTAGTTGTCTTGACAAATGGATGTTTGATTACAATCTCGCATGTTATTTTTAAGTGCAAAAGCAGCTTACACTACGCGTTGCGAACAAGTTAGCTCTGGTGCACTTGTAGGCGACATATACTTTGTGTCCAGGCAACGTGCAGCTGCAATCATCAACATGTCCTGCGGGAAATATCAAAGAATCGCTCAGTGTACAGGTTAAACGTTCTACGACTTCTCACTTTTAGATAAAGAAAGTTCTTTATGCGAAAGTCTGAAGGAAGTAATTTGATGGTGTGCTTAAATTATTTATACAAAAATAAGACTGAGGCAATGTGACGGTGCATTTAAAATAGTCTTTATACAGAACTAAGAACGAAGCCATTTGACTATGTATTTAAAAGTTCCTTATACAGAATTAAGAGGGAAGTATTTATATGTGATGGCTAAAAAATTCTTTATACAAAAGTAACTAGGAAGCCTTTAGACAGTGTAGTTAGAATATTCTTTATACAGAAGTAAGACAGAAGTCCTTAGACGTTCTAGCTAAAAAATTCTTTATACAGAAGTAAGTAGTAAGTCTTTAGACGTTCTACGAACAAGTGTTACTACAGTGTAATTGTCTGTAGACTGTCAGTACAGTCAATAGAAAGTTAATAGGTGGTCTACTGAATGTCAACAGGTATTTTTGTAAGGGCCAGGACGGCAAAATTACTCCAACTCTCTACTACGGCATTTCTCTTCTTCCTATCTCTTTGAGTTCCTTTCTCTTACCCCCATGGACGCTTACCCTGCTCCCGACCTACATGGGCTGCAGAAATTAGCGTGCTTTCCTTAACCTAACTGCAATCATTATTCTTGCCTGCGAAATGAACATTTCTCGAATTATACTGAGGTGCAGATACAGGTTCATTCAACAATGATTTTAGTTTTGCAGAGAAGTGTCTACAAGATTGGCAATACACGGGGAGCCCCAACGTTCAAAAACTGTCAAGGGGTCTCCCATACATAATGTGAACCTGACAGAAAAAAAAAGGATGCAGATGTACATCCTTCATTGGTTACGAAGAACAACCTTCGTTGGTTGTTGAACAACGAAGAAAACGAGCAGCGAGTTTACTGATGACTGTGGGGCTACATAGCGGGCCGCACTCTTACCAATGGAGAGCTACAGTGGAGACCTTGGCGATTGCAGGCGTATCGTGCAACCACGCAATACAGTAAGTGACAGCGTAGACAGTGAAATTGTGCAATTGTCGGTGTGCATTTCCTCGTAGCTATCAGCAAGCCGCGTTAGAACAAATCAGATCGTTCTTTCGAGGATGTGATGCAGCGAACTCGCCTTGCTCAGAGCAACTAGCGAGAAGTTTTGGCCGAGAGCCGCCGATGAAGTACGAGACACGACACCACTTTTGTCATTGACCATCTTTGCGCTAAATTTGGCATTAGAGGTCGAAAGCAACGTCCTCAAATGGTCCCTGAAACGTCTTTTTGATATTGTGTCATTGATTAGGCAACACAATTGTGAAATCATTCACACCATAAATAAAGCTAAGCACCCTGCGCTAAGGCAGCTACGGGCTTATTTCTGTCGCCTTCCTCCTTACCACTGAAGTTCCTCGTCACCTCGAACAGCTGCGGAGTGCACGCTAGCGACGACTGCTCTTCCCACGTCAGCCGCTGTGCAGAGCCCTAAGTAGCGGCATAGCGCCGTGATGTCTTTATTCAGGTCGCTGGCCTCGGCAGTGCTAGCCTCTGTAATAGTGCGCCGGCGACTCGTGTGTGCGCCGCCAGATGCCGCGACGTTACCGTTGGCTGCCCTTCAGTGCTTGTGGCGTCACGTGGATTCCGCTTCGTGGGAAGGGGCGGTTGAAAACGCTTCGAGTCGCGTCGATCTCTCACGATGTGCGTATTTAAAACTTTGTAGTACATTACACGCTTAACGCAGAGTGCTGATATTGCTACGCTAATTATCAGAAGCACTCGGCCTATAGGTGCAACGCATTTGTACGAAATCACCAAAACCGGTTCAAGGTCCCTTTAATACTACAGGTTCGGTTAAAGCGGTTTAAAATCAAATTGATTTCACGCCGCGCTATAGCACGAGGTGGGAATTGTGGTACGGCGGATTCATAAGGTGCACATTAAGTTCCTTGTACCGCCGTTCTCCTGATAGCGACCAGCAGTTGTCGCCACTACTTAATATATGGACCTTCCTCAAGTACACCGTTCTTGTTCGTAAGGGATGGGTGATTCATAGTGCGGGATTGTGATCTGGCAAGATAACGCATGGTTTGGTCTATATGAGCGCTTGCTTGTACGAACAGTGTTTCTGATAGCAGACATGTATGTTAATCAACATGCAAATTGCCGTCATATTGATTAGTACATCGCTGGCGACGTCATCATCTCTACGAAGCACAAGCGCCCTATGTAGCTTTTAGCTTAAACATTCCAAGTTGTCCTTCTGGACATCAGAGTGCCCAGAAGGACACTCTGATGTCCAGAAGATCACCGACGGGGGGGGGGGGGAGGTGTTCAGGTGTTGTAACCCCTCCTGAGGCCGACCTAACCACCCTGCCCCTCCGTAAATGCTCCTATGTCCTTGAAGAATGTGGCACTAATGTCTCTGCAAAACGCCCAAAACAATAATAAAAATAGTCATCATTCATGTTACTATTATTAGGCATTTTATTTGCTTTCGAGTCCTGCAGCTCAAGCAAGGAAATGACTTATTGCGCAAGGTGCCCCCCCTCCCCCCTTCCAGACATACGCAACAACTATGTAGTCGCACGCGCTTCGTGATAATTTGAACCCCCCCCCCCCCCTTCCTGACAGAAATCCTGGGTGCGCTACTGGACCATGTGTGCGTTGAACATGAATTTGATGTAGGTGTTGTGCGAGCTGGGGTCATATCTTCCAAACGGCGCATGTATGGCGGCTCTCTGAAGAAAGTTACGCGCTCCACAAATCAGCATTCACCAGCTAAAAGTGAACTACGGAATGGGCATTAACACAAGCATTGTTTTAATTACAACGCTTACAGTGGTTTCAGTTAGCAAGAAATAATCCGAACTCGAAGAAAATGGCTTGGTGTGTGTATTGCAGAATTGTAGGGGAAATTTAAATTGCGGTTTTTCTTGCGGAGAAGAATTGAGGACACACCAATCCACGGAAAGGAAAACAACATTACGAGGTGAACAAGATGGCACAGCTCTGAGATCGGTTGGCTGTCTCAGGTTCACCACAAGATATAAAAAGTTGCGCGGTTTAAAGACAACGATTGCCGACCCGGGTGCCACCAGGCAAAGGAAGCAACACGGTGTCAGGCACAAGCTGCTTGATCGCACATAGTTTGCAGTAGGCCTATAGTTTGTTGATTTGTTCTTTTTGACGATGGTCAGGAGGAGGTTCTTGTAGGCGTGTATTCCGTGGGTATCAATAACCGCCTCGGCTCAAGCAACGGTGCTACCAGACGTAACTCGTTTTTTCACTATATGTAGCTGATACGACGTCATCAACATATTCATGTACCCTTCGGCGCTTGGGAGGCTGACAGAAGAGATAAATGGCATGCGACATGCGCTGAAACGTATGGGTTGATACGATGAAATATGGAAATATTTGAAACAGCGGCACAGGCGCTGTCACTTAGAGTCAAAAGCTTGCCTTGCGATACAAGGGTACGGCGGGAATATAGTTGTATGCGCAGCTCTTCGTAAAGAAAGAGAGGGAGAGAAGAAAAGGTGACAGAAAGGCATGGACATCAACATGTGGAGACCTACGGTTCGCTACCTTGTACTGGAGAAGGGGAAAGGGGGTTTATTAGAAAAAAGAGGAGATTGTGGCCACCAGTGTTAGTGTCACCTGTGGAAGCACAATCACAACCTCTCATCCAGCGAGATTTTTGATCGTCCTACCCTCCGAAGGCTGGTGCGTAATAGGTACTATAGACATCCACGCTTTGGATATGTGAACAGATCTCAACCATATTAAGGCCTTGAGTGGTCTGCCACTTAACGGGAAAGAAGAAAACTAAACAAACTAGCACAGAACGAAAGAAAGGTATTTAGCTACACACGCACATGCGAAGCTTCGCTTTCCCCTATTTTGTCCACATGGTTCTGTACCTAAGGCAGTCGATGAACAATAACATGTTTAATGGTCTGCTTGAGCTCTCTATCAAGGCATCACTTTAGTAAAATGGGGAAAAAGTGATATAATAACCGATAGATGAAAATATCTCTTTTTTTAGAAGAACAATTTTAAGCAATTAAGATGTTCTTAGAGGTTTTTTGATGCGCCAACTTATAATATGAGGATATTTTTTGGCATCTTTCAGTTCCTTAGCACGACCGAGAAAATTTGGGTGTACAAGAGCACTCGGGAGAGCAACATCACATGCAGTGTAGACATTGTAAATGATGTAAACTTTTTCAACGCTAAGATATCAAGATACTATTTCTCTGATGGCTCGATGTAAGTTCTTACGCCTTTAAATAAAGCTTCCATGTGTTTCAGCGGATGACAGATGTCTTTCTTTTTTTTCTTAGGATAAGTAACACAGCGGAAGCCAATTTTGACCTGAATCCGTACCTTACAACTACCGCTGATCCATACAATGAAATGAAAATACAAAATGAAGGTAAGTAGATATGCTTCTAAAATTTCTCCACACATAATTCCGATGTCTCATATTCACGCTGGGTAAACGAACCTGCTTTTATACGTCCTAGTCAATGATATATGTGAATATAGCCAAGTTCACAGGCTCACAAGTTCACTGGCATGTATTTAATGGCCAAAAAAAGGGAGAAAGGAGGAGAGAGCTTAGCGCTAACTCGGGTCTCAGACGCGACAAAGTGGAGAGAGGTAGAGCTTGGCGCCGCCTCTGATCGAGAGATGATTAAGTTTTAAAGCTTGGTGCTTACCCCGTTTGAGTGCGAACGTTAAGGGCTCGAAAGGAACAGCTTGGTGTAGTTTGGGCCTAGTTGTGTTGTTATGATGTCTACTGGCAGTACCGGCCGCCGAGGCTAAGTTTTGTAAATAGCGTACAGTGTAAATAAACCTGCGTGTTTTTGCTGCAAGGACATCTTGGCCCAGACCCCGTCCTTCAATGTGTCGCCGTGGTCATCGGAACCAACGAGAGAGAAGACCAATACGATAATTACCTACTAGTAAGAAGACGAGGAAGACAGCGAAGAAGCAGAAGAGAGGATGATGACGGACACAAAAACGACGACGAAAAAATCGACTATTAAGAAGACGAAGAGGAAGGAGAAAAAGACAACAACGGTATAGTGAACTAGAACTTTCTAGAACTAGAACTCCAGCGACCGCCTCCTATGGAGAGGATCTTAAGCGGAAGAAAGTTGCCCTCCCACGTGTTGCTTAGGAAACGAGGCGACCAGAACACACAGACACGTAACCTGCTAGATAGATACGGCCCAAGTTGCTCAAGTTCGCCATGAAATGCTTCGCACATAAACACTTCAGAATAAGGAAGACACACCGTTTTTCGTATCTTGCGATTGAAATGTAAATATAGCAGGCACACGGGCACACACACAACTTAACAAGTAGTAGGGAGGCATCGTACCCGGGCCCCAGGGGTGCCAAGAAACCACGTTTTCACTATACTACGGCGGCTCCTTCCACACGGTGTATATTGTAAGTTTCCCTATCATAACGGCAGTTGTGATGGCGCTGTTTGTGTAACATGATTTTCGCTTAGAAATGTAATTATATAGCAATGTGGTAAAGAATACAAATTCTTTGTTGTTGCTCAGCAGGCTTTTGTGCAATTTTGCTCGATCCCATAAGAATACTTCAACAAACGACATTCATGATATACCGTTGTGTGCATCCTACCTCCACAAAAGAGAGGTCTGTGCTGTGCACCGACATGACTGCCAACGTTAAGTCGTACCATGAGCTATCATTTAGTCGCCAGGGTGCTATAGTTCCTGGTGGGCTCACATTAAACATACACCCACTCATACCCATGTTTTTGCACAACCTGTATCCTACCCTTAAGACTCGGCTTAATGTCAGACAATTCGTCGTCAGCAATTTCTTCGCTGAATAATCTCCAAGACAAAGAATCGTGCGATGTGTGGGATGCAGGATTTGTTTTCGTTGAATCCCATCTGATCTCAACACCTAATTTTATTTTCCTAGCAAGCAGTATACATTCAAGCGTATTTTGTTATGTTAACAGGCCACTTTGATGGTGTTTGAAGTAGAAAGAATATCTTTACTGAAATATAATAATTTCTTTCAGGTGTGTAACAAATACTTGATCCTCGACACATCAAGGTCTTTCAAACGATCATCGTCCACTCTTTGGCTCTCGTGCGCAATTTTCTTCGCTGATTTCTCTGTTCGCTTATCTTTCTTTCTTTCTTTCCTTCTTTCTTTCTTTCTTTCCTTCCTTCTTTCATTCTTTCTTTCTTTTTACCATATTTTCCTTGCTCCATATCTTTGTCGCAGTCTTTATTTCTCTCTTTGGTTCTGCTCCTATAGTAATTTCTTTTTTCTTGCACTTGCTGCCATCCTTTCACTGCTTTCTTTTTATTTTCTTCCTTTCATTTCCTCTATCGTTCCTTCTGTATTTTCTTGCTAATTCTTTTCTTTTTACGTCGTTCACCTAGCGTGCGCCGCAGAGCGTGCGTGCATTATGGGCGTCTATTTTCTTATGCATTCAAAACACTATTTAAAAAGTGCATATGATCAACCGACAGCGGCTGAATTGACTGGCATACCGGTCTCGCAACCCCGTAGTGAGTGATTAAATCCGCATCCCGGCCACAACTCAGCTAATACACACTTTGTTTCCAGACGAAACAGGCCTCACTTTGGACGAACTTGCGCTTGCTTCGATAATTGCGCTGAAGAATGCTTACGCTCTTTTGTTTTTTACACTGGAATTTGCCCGCCGCAGATGCATTCATGACTCTGCAGCTCCGGAAGAATTTCCTGGGTCATATACGTACGCCAAGAGGAATGTGGAATCAATGTACAACCTCTGGATCCGTCCTTGTTTGAAAAAACGTGTGTTTCAAGATTTCACGTTCAGTAAGTAGCACAGAAAAATTAGAAAACGAACAAAAGAAAAATGTATATCAAGGCGTCGCCGCAGCGCCACCCAGTTACCCGTCTAAAGTTGCATTGCCACGAAGGAGAACACAGTGCTGACGGACCGACCGACGAACCTCAAAAGAATTCGCCTGGCGAGAGGACACTGCGGCAAGCATCCAACTCGACAGATAAGGATGAACCCTGACGAATAAAAGGCCCCTCCGAGAAGTTGGTTACATATTAATGTTGGGACTGCTGTGCTTCCTCCACTGCGACATAAGGCATTGTATCAACACAGAACAGCTGCGTAACATCCCTTATTTTCTCATTTTTCTACTATACACGTACTCCCCGCAGGGGCGTCTGCGTGAGCAGGCGTTTGGTGTGTGGCGACACCACGGACCCGAGCCAACGGGGGGGTATCGACCCCCTCCCACGTGTCGCCGTGCGTGGCTTTGCCGTGTCCGGGGAAAAGGGGATCCTGGGGGCTGAGCCGACGCCGGGTGATTGGACCTCTAAGGCCCCCCGGAAGAGGCAACACACCCCTTTGGCCCCGGCTTCACGTAGACGGCACCCCCGGACTGACCCACCCGGGGGAAATCGGCAGTCGCCTTTTCCTGTCTCTCTCTCCTCTTAGCTTCGTCTTCGTAAGTATGTCTTGTGCTTCCAATTCATTCGTTTAATCTTTCAAACACGTACTTGATTTATTTTACTGCATTACCAAGGCAGTCACTTCAAGAGCATGAGATTACTCTTAACTACCGGCCAATATCTCTTACAAGTGTACCCTGCAAGATAATGGAACACGTTATCTACACACAAATCATTCGCTTCCTAGACTCCGCTAACTTCTTTCACCCTGCCCAGCATGGATTTGGCAAAGGGTTTTCATGCGAAACGCAACTTGCCATTTTCACCCATGACTTGCACATTAATCTTGACAGAAATACCCAGGTTGACGCCATCTGCCTCGATTATGCAAAAGCATCTGATAAGTTACCTCATAAACCGCTATTACTAAAACTATCTTGTTTGAACCTGCCACCAAACATTCTCAACTGGATTGCTGAATTTCTTTCCAACCGTCACCAGTCAGTGCATGTGAATAATCATACATCCGCACCCCTCCCCGTAATGTCTGGCGTCCCTCAAGGAAGTGTTCTGGGTCCCCTACTCTTCCTTATTTACATCAACGACCTTCCCCTTCATGTTTCTTCTCACATCCGTCTGTTCGCCGACGACTGCGCCATATACCGCGCAATCAATAACTACTCTGACCACAGTGCCCTGCAAGACGACCTTAACAAAGTGCAACCCTGGTGCAACGACTGGCTAATGACCCTCAACCCCAACAAATGTAAAGTGATGTGTTTCAGCCGCCGCCCTCAGCCCTCTCATATGCCCTATAATATCAGTAAAACTCCCTTAGAAAAAGTAGACTCATTCAAGTACCTTGGTGTCACCTTTTTATATCATTTAGACTGGTCCGTCCATGTGTCGCGCATTACAGCCTCAGCAAATCGAACCTTGGGATTCTTAAAACGCCATCTACGTCACGCAACTCCTCACGTTAAGCTACTGGCATTTAAAACGCTTGTACGTCCGAAACTTGAGTATGCATCCCCGATATGGTCCCCACATCAAACATATCTCGTCAATGCACTCGAAGCAGTCCAAAATCGCGCGGCAAGATTCATTCATTCATCGTACTCTTATCACAGAAGCGTATCACTACTGAAGGCGCGATCCGGCCTAGACTCGCTGTCATCCCGGCGCCGCATCGATTCACTAATCCTTTTTCACAAGTTCTTTTACAGCTCGCTTCACCAGGCACCATACATCTTGGCCCCACCCCCACGCCTTTCTCTTCGCACTGGTCATCACTTACAAGTAACCCGTCCACGCAGCCGCACTACTACCTTTTCGGCGTCGTTCTTTTTTTTTTTTTTTGCCGCTCATCGTCTGAGGCCTGCCCGGTTCTATTGTTGATATCACCTGCCCATCCTCATTTGGTGAAAAGCTTAAGAACTAACTTATTCCTATGCTTTGGCTGTTAGGTATATGCTTAAGTGGTTATTGTGTTGTATATTGTATAAATTATTGTATAAATACAAATACCCAGTTACCCGTCTAAAGTTGCATTGCCACGAAGGAGAACACAGTGCTGACGGACCAACCGACGAACCTCAAAAGAATTCGCCTGGCGAGAGGACACTGCGGCAAGCATCCAACTCGACAGATAAGGATGAACCCTGACGAATAAAAGGCCCCTCCGAGAAGTTGGTTACATATTAATGTTGGGACTGCTGTGCTTCCTCCACTGCGACATAAGGCATTGTATCAACACAGAACAGCTGCGTAACATCCCTTATTTTCTCATTTTTCTACTATACACGTACTCCCCGCAGGGGCGTCTGCGTGAGCAGGCGTTTGGTGTGTGGCGACACCACGGACCCGAGCCAACGGGGGGGTTTCGACCCCCTCCCACGTGTCGCCGTGCGTGGCTTTGCCGTGTCCGTGGAAAAGGGGATCCTGGGGGCTGAGCCGACGCCGGGTGATTGGACCTCTAAGGCCCCCCGGAAGAGGCAACACACCCCTTTGGCCCCGGCTTCACGTAGACGGCACCCCCGGACTGACCCACCCGGGGGAAATCGGCAGTCGCCTTTTCCTGTCTCTCTCTCCTCTTAGCTTCGTCTTTCTCTCTCACTTTAAATCTTTCCTGTCTCCTCATCTCTTCTGTTCACTTCTGACTTTTCCAGGCGGCGAGGGTTAACCTTGTGTAATTATCCAACCTCGGATAGTTATATTTGGTTATAGCGGCGATGCATAGCTGGCGTCTCCAAGTGTTACTCAACATTGTAGCGTCCCCTTGTTGGGCTCGGTGGTGGGCGGCCACCATCGCCGCCGAATTTTCCACATTTCGCATGGCAAACTCCCTACCCACATTCCCTGATCGCTCCCTGAAGAGGTGGCGCACCGAAGATACACCGTTCCTTTTTGCGAAACAGAAGCAAGCTTTTCCTAAGTACCACGTTGTGCACAGTAAACATGAAACCAAAACAGTCCGAACTATGTCACCATTTCTTGTTTCCAAATCCTTGACTGATGCAATTGGCCCAGGCTATAAAGCTACGAAAATGGGAAGCGGCGATCTTCTTCTTGAAATCCGTGACAAAGAACAGTACGACAAACTAGGACACCTTGTGTCATTTGGCAATTTTCCGATCTCTGTGACAGCACATCGCACAATGAACACCGTAAAAGGCGTAGTGTCCTACGACGATCTTGTAGAACTGAGTGAAGCAGAGCTCCTGGATGGATGGAAAGATCAAGACGTTATACAAGTTCAGCGCATCACAATCAGGCGAAACAACAATGAAATCCCGACTAAACATCTCATACTTACTTTCAGTTCGAATATCCTACCTGAGACTCTAGAAACCGGCTACGTGAAACTTCATGTTAGACCGTACATCCCCAACCCGCCACGTTGCTTTAAATGCCAACGGTTTGGTCATGCTTCTCAGAGCTGCCGAGGGCAGCTTACTTGCCCAAAATGTGGAACAACAGGCCATTCTGCTGAAGACTGCACTCACGACGAGACACACTGTGCGAACTGCGATGGAGACCACCCTGCGTACTCCAGAGCCTGTCCAGCTTGGAGGAGAGAAAAAGAAATTATAACTCTAAAAGTCAAAGAGAACATTACTTTCCGTGAGGCGCGACAACGCACTTCACCGTCTTTCGCATTGAAAACGTCTTTTGCCGAAGTGGTGCGACAGGGGGCAGCACCACAACGGCCTATCGCGGTTGCCCGGACCACGCGCAGTGTGCCGAGGCAAACGCCACCCGCTCCCATGGTGGGAGCAGCCCAGCCTGCCCCGCCCACCCTCAACCAGACCACACCGGTGGCCACTACGTGCACCGTAGGGGCCAAGGAGGCCACGTCGACCTCCGGTGCGGTGGGGTCTAAGGCTTCGTCTCACCAGACGAAGTCTACGCGACACCACTCCATGGAACGGGTGTCCAGTGCCTCGGAAGAGGCCATGGACACCAGTCCAAACCAAACGGCGCTGGTGGCGTCGAAGGAGCGGCGAGCTTCTCTCGACCGCTCCAAAAAAGAGAAGACGCCAATTACAGGGCCTAACAAGGGCCCTGTTAAGTAAGCTTTATTCTATATATTTTGAGACACACAGCACATTTTTTTTTTTAACATGTACAAAATCATGCAGTGGAACGTCGGAGGATTACTGCGAAACCTAGACGACATCCAAGAGCTTCTAAGCGAATTTAATCCAAAAGTGCTGTGTGTCCAAGAAACACACCTAACATCTAGACAGACAAACTTCCTCCGACAACACTTAATTTTTCGGAAAGATCGCGAAGATGTTGTCGCATCTTCTGGAGGCGTTGCCATAATCGTGGACAAAAGTGTGGCATGCCAGCATGTGAAGCTCCAAACGGCTCTTGAGGCAGTGGCCATCAGAGCAGTATTTTTCGATAAACTCATTACTATCTGCTCCTTGTACATACCACCACATTATCACCTTCAGAAGCGCGATCTAGAAACATTAATAGGCAGGCAGGCAGGCACAGAACTTTATTTTTGTCCTGAGGAACTGCAGTTGGACGTCCCCTTTTAGGGGGATCCTGTAGCAGTTGCGGGCCGCTCCCACGCAGGGGCAGGAAGACCGTGGCCCTCCGCCCTCTCGCAGGCTCTCTGGACAGCCCGAAGTTGAACCGAAAGGTCGCCGCTTCTCAGGGCTTCCTCCCAGTCCTCTTCTTTGCTGAACTCTGTGTCACGTAACGCAGGACATTGCCAGAGCATGTGAGCTAGTGAGCAGTAAGCCTCTCCGCAGTTCGGACAATGCGGTTCAACATTGGGCGAGAAGTTACTAAACCTGCCTCGCGAAGGGAAAGACCCCGTTTGGAGCATCCTGAAGGCCGAAGACTGCGGACGAGTGAGTTTAGGGTGAGGAAGTGGAAAGACCCTCCGAGAGAGATGATAATGAGTCACGATCTCGTGAAAAGTGAGGAGCGGGTCCCTGTACCTGCCGGCATCCCCGCCCGCGAATTCGCCGGGACCGCCGCGGTGAGTGAAACCTCGCGCACGGTCATGGGCAAACTCATTGGCGTTGGGGACATCGGGGTGTACGTTGGCCCCCATGTGGGCCGGGAACCATGTTATGGTGTGAAACCCGGCAGCCCCCTCGCTGCCGAGGATAGCTGCTGCCTCCCGCGAGATCGAGCCCGAGGCGAAAGCTCTGGCAGCGGACCGCGAGTCCGTGAAGACATTTGGACGCGATACGTCCTTCATTGCTACAGCAATGGCAATTTGCTCAGCAATCGTTGCCGAAACGTTTCTAACCGACGCAGCACATAGGAGCTTGCCACTATGGTCGACTGAGACCACTGCAAAGCGATCAGAACGCCCGTACTGTGCTGCATCGACAAACGTAGCGAGGTCCGGGCTGTCTGCAACTGACTTCAATAAGGAACGGGCCCGAGCTATGCGGCGTCCTACATTGTACTGCGGGTGGACATTCCTGGGAAGTGGAGCTACGGCAAATGTACCTCTGATAGAAGACGGTAGAGTCACTTTACGTTCGCGAATCTGTGTAAGACCGCAGCCAATGGACTCCAGGATACGTCTACCGGCCTGCGAGGACGACAGGCGCACTACCTGAGCCATTTTCTGCGCCTCGATCACCTCCGAGAGGGAGTTATGCATGCCCAGTTGTATGAGCTTTTCGGTGCTCGTGCTGAGAGGCAACCCTAGAACTCGCTTTATACTCGTGCGCATTAGTGCGTCGATTTTTGCCTCTTCCCTTTTGGACCAGTGCAGCGCCGAAGCGACGTAATTAATGTGGCTCATGAGAAACGCATGGTAGAGCCGAAGGAGATTGCTCTCGCTCAGCCCGCCCCTGCGGTTCGAGACCCTGAGTATGAGCCTAAGCATGTTCTCCGTCTTGGAAGTGATGCGAGCTATAATCTGCGAGTTGCGCCCCTTCGACTCCAGCAACAGTCCGAGCACCCTGATGCAGTCTACCCTGGGGATTCTCTGCCCGTCACGTGTGTATAGAGATATTGGAATCTGCTCTAGAGGAGTGAGGTTCCTCATCCCTTGTCGGGTGGGTCGGTAAAGTAACAACTCGGACTTGGCAGGCGACAGGCTCAATCCCGAACCGACTAGAAAGCCCTCCGTGACGTTGAGTGCCTGTTGAAGTGCCTGCTCTACCTCGGCATCGGACCCTCCCATGCACCACACAGTGATATCGTCCGCGTAGAGAGCATGGTTAATCCCGCGAACCGTGGCGAGTCGCTCGGAGAGGCCCTTCATGGCAATATTGAAGAGCAGAGGAGAGATGACGGCCCCCTGTGGAGTGCCTCTCGCTCCCAAGGTAAATTCCGCGGATTTTAGTTGGCCGATCTTAATGGAAGCCCTGCGTTCCCTGAGAAAGGAGCTAACGTATGCGTGGAAACGTTGTCCCAGACACATATCCGAGACTGCCTCAAGCACAAACTTGTGAGAGATGCTGTCAAAAGCTTTGGCCAGGTCTAGAGCTAGTATGCCTCTAGTATCTCTGGTGTAGTTGTCGATAATTTGTCTCTTAATGAGGAGCATGACGTCCTGTGCAGATAGGGCAGGCCTAAATCCCACCATGTTTTGCGGAAATAGCTCTTGAATTTCGATGTACCGGGACACCCTATTGTGGATCGCATGTTCAGCCACCTTTCCTACGCAGGACGTAAGCGAGATCGGCCGCATGTTCTCCGGTGCTAAAGGTTTCCCTGGCTTTGGAATAAGCACCACGGAGGCAGTCTTCCAGGATTCGGGGACAAGCCCCGTCTCCCAGATTTTGTTGACTTCCTCGGTTAGCTTCTGGATGGATTTACTATCCAAGTTACGTAGGAGCCTATTTGAGATTCCATCCGGGCCCGGTGCAGAGCGTCCGTTGAGCTCCTGGAGAACCTCCCAAATTTCTGGTTCAGTGAAAGGTGCGTCCAGCTCCGCCACCGTTCCCCCCCGGTAACGAGGATAGTCCGCGTCACCGGAAGGACCCAGCGGAAGATAGGTATCCGCTAACCCTTGCAGAAGGGCTGTTTCAGACACACCTTTCGCCTTTTCACTATGTACAATTCTGTCAATAGCGAATCTCTGGTTACCTTTGGATTGCGACTGATCAAGTAGTTGTTTAAGGAGGTTCCATTTGCCCCCCACTCTCATCTGTCCATCAACCGAAGAACATACTTCGTCCCACTGCTGTTTGGATAGTTCAATAGAATAAGCTTCGATCTCGCGATTGAGTTCCGCAATTTTCTTTCGGAGTCTGCGATTGAGCCTCTGCGTCCGCCACCGGGCTAGGATGGAATTTTTGGCCTCTAAGAGGTGCGCGAGGTGAGAATCCATCCGATCAACTTTCAGGTCCGTTTTGACAACCTTGGTTGCAGCATTAACATCCTCCTTGAGCCTTGCAAGAAGGCTCTCTAAGCTGCCGTATTCAGCTTGGTCCTCCCTTCGCAATTTTCGAAAGGCATCCCAGTCCGTTACCTTAAATTCCCTGAGGGGAGCCGCATTGACACCTAGGGTAATAGCCACCACGAAGTGGTCGCTGCCTAGATTCTCTTGCAGATTTTGCCACCCTGCTGTACGAACGTTCTTGACGAACGCCAAGTCCGGAGTCGAGTCTCGGGCTACCGACGTGCCCGTTCTTGTCGGGAACCGCGGATCCGTAATCAGTTCCAATGAGCAGTCCGATACCGCCTGTAGGAGATTATTGCCCTTGGGTGTTCGCCTAAGGTAGCCCCAAGCGTCGTGCGGAGCGTTAAAGTCTCCCGCTACCACGATGGGGGCCCCCTTAGCCAGAGTCACCGCTTTTGTCATGATCGAAGCGAACGCTTGCCGGATGTCCGACGGCGAGCTGTAGACATTCAGAATAAATACGCTGTTTCTGAGCCAGCTGTTCGGGATGAGTTCTACCAGAATTACCTCCGCCCTGTTTTTGCCCAGCTGTAGTTTGTGTTCCTGAAAGGAGCATTTTCTTGCGACCAAGGTTGCCAAACCCCGCTTTCCCTCCTCGCGCACCGAGACAACTCGATAGCCCGGGAAGGTTAGCGCTTCACCGAGAGTTTCTTGTAAGATAATTACGTGCGGTTTGACCGCCTGAGAAGCGACGAACTGCTGCAGCGGAGCCCTGCGCCTTTTGAAACTGGCACAGTTCCACTGCCAAACGACAAGCTCATTAGTGTTGCCCGCCATGATTATTGCTCTGAATTTGCCTCTCCCGCGCCGGGTGTACTGCTAATGCGCCTGCAGGTGACGGCGCCCTGTTCGGACCTTGCGAAGACGACCGGGTCGTAGCTAGCGCGGCCTGCGTGCTTTCAAGAGACGACACCCTTTGTAGTAGAGTAGCCATGCTGTCAGCGAGTTGTTTTATCGATTGCTGCATGCTTTCCAGAGCTGTGCTGTTGGACTCGGTCTCCATAGAGTCCCACTCCCCTTGCGAGGGCGTGGCCCTGCGTTTACCTGAGCGCGCCTGTGCTTCCGCTGGTGGGGGCATCTGCTGGCTGTCGCCCTGGGATGAGTAAGATTTGCGAAGCGACTCAAGGTCAGCCCTCATCTGTTGAAGCTCTGTCTTTAGGCGAGCATTCTCTTCTATCAACCTAGCTACCCTGGGGTCTTCCCTGTGCTCTGGCAATGCTACCTGCGTTACCTTTGTTGGCGGCGCCGCTGTCTTCGGCTTTGCTCGATCCGCCCAGGTAGGCGCTTCCTGGATCCGCACCCGCGAGCGAGAGCGCCCTCTGGAGCGAGAGCGCCCCCTGGAACGAGAGCGCCCCCTGGAGAGGCTGCGCCGGTGGTAAGCTGGCGTGACCGACCGCCCCCGCTTGGGAGAACTTCCCACGCTGGAATCACGTGACCGGCACCCCTGGGCCGGCTGTTGCTGATTTTTGTTGGCACGCTTTCGGCGCCGTCTTCTCCTTCGCACAACGTAGGGGACTTGAAAGCGTTGTTTGCACGTTCTGTCCGCCGTTGGATGAGGTCCTCCGCAAAGAGAACACGTGGGCGAGCACTGGTGATCGTCAGGTGGGGAGGCGAGTCCACAGCCTCTGCACATCTTCTTGTCTGGGTTGGGGCAAACGTCGGCCCTGTGGCCCAGGCCTCCACACGCGTAACACACGTCGGTTTGCCGCTTGTAGAGCGTGCAGCGCAGTAAACTGACACCGCACATGACGTAGTTCGGCACCTTCATGCCGTCGAAAAGCACGACCACTGTGGTAGTGTTCTTGATCCTCTTGGCTTCTACGGCCTTGGGATTTCGCTGGTTGACAATCATCGCTTGGAGTTGGGTACAGCTGATGTCGACGTCTACTCCTCGTATGACTCCTTTACAGGTGTTATCGGGGGCCGCAACATACGCCGCCACGTTGTATAACCCTTCGCTTATGCGAATCTGTTTGATCCCAGCATACGCGTTCGCATTCTTCTGCGCCGGTGTGGAAATGACAAGAATGTTTTGAGCAACGTTAAGGCAAACGATGTCACCTTCGGTCTCAGCCGGGGCTAAAGCAGCCGCCATAGCAAGAGCTTGCGCGAGCCTAATTTGGCTTACTTTTCTGACGTCGAGTCCGTCCCTCGGCCGGATGATGATTCGTATGTGGTCCCTCGGTAGACGAGGGAGCCTCGATGCGGCTGCGAGGCGCTTCATCGCGCCTTGCGGGGCTGCCGTGCGGCGGCCTCCCTTCGAGCCCACGTTCGATGCGTTGCCCGCCGTAACTGGCATTCCTAGGCGAGCTTTCTTGTTCCTGCCCAGCGCTGTCGTCCAACCAGGGCGATTCGCTTCTTCGCGAGAGATTTCCTCTCCCATCACCGTGTCTACTAAGGGCATGTTGCCCGTCCTCGTCGGGTTAGGCCTAAGCCTACCCGCGCCTCACCGGCAATAATTCGGCAAAAGGACCACTCACTGACAAAGTCCGGTATCGACGTGATCCTCGGAAGAACCTGCGTCGAATGGTGCACAGCTTGGCCAGAAGAACCACGAAAATCCGACCGAAAACATTTACAGAAGCGGCAGCCGATCCTTCCACGTCCGCACTGGTCGGCAGAACCATTTTTGGTTCTTGGAGATTATAACGCACACAGTAGCCTGTGGGGCGATTCTCGCTGCGATGCGCGAGGTCGCCTTATAGAAGAACTTCTTTTGTCCTCCGGAGTATGCCTCCTGAACATGAAGGAGCCCACATATTTTAATCTCGCTAACAAGTCATACTCTGCCATAGATCTTAGTATTTCATCGCCGACGCTTTTACCGTATTTTAAGGGGAGTGTTTTTAAAAACCCTTATGGTAGTGACCATTTCCCGATAATCCTAAGTACGCCGAAACAAAATGAGCTTCCTCCGCAAGTTCCTCGGTGGAAACTCGACTCGGCCAATTGGGAACAGTACCGAGCTCTTACCCACGTGACATGGGCCGAGATGTCCGCATTAACCATAGATGATGCGGTAAAGTATTTTACAGCTCTTATAATTTATGCTGCGTCGCAGTGTGTTCCTGAAACAAAGGGCACAGGTCCCAAACGACGTGTTCCCTGGTGGAACGATGAATGCAGAAATGCGCGGAAAATGCAGAACAAGGCATGGCGGCTGCTCCGTAACTCCCCAACGGCAGAGAATTTAGTGAATTTTAAACGCATCAAATCTCAAGGCAGGAGGACACGCCGGCGGGCCCGGAAAGAGAGCTGGCAGAAGTATCTGTTGAGTATAAACTCGTATACAGACGAAGCTAAGGTCTGGAGGAGGTTTAATAAAATAAGAGGCCGAGAAACATATTCACTCCCTTTAGTAAATGCACAGGGCAACACACTGGAAGACAAGGCGAACTTCCTGGGTGCGCACTTTGAACATGTTTCCAGCTCGGCACATTACTCTGAAAATTTTCAACACTATAAAGCAAGAATAGAGGCACAGAAACTAGAACGAAAATCTGCACGATACGAGGCCTACAACGAACCTTTCCATATAGCTGAATTGCAGGCATCGCTAAACGGCTGCAGCAAATCTGCCCCGGGCTCTGACCGTGTGGTATATGAAATGCTGAAACACTTACCTTCTGAAACGCAAAAAACGCTCCTTTCCCTGTACAATGCCATATGGTTCTCGGGTGAAATACCTAGTTCTTGGAAACAAGCTATTGTTATCCCTGTTTTGAAACAGGGAAGGGATCCATCTTTGGTTTCAAGCTATAGGCCTATAGCTTTAACAAGTTGCCTGTGTAAACTTTTTGAGAAGATGATCAACCGTCGGCTGCTACACTTCCTGGAATCCGAAAGAATGCTTGACCCATATCAGTGCGGTTTTCGAGAGGGTCGATCTACAGCTGATCATCTCGTGCGCATTGAGACAAACATCCGTGAAGCTTTCGTACACAAGCAGTTTTTCCTTTCTGTTTTTCTTGACATGCAAAAAGCGTATGATACTACATGGCGCTTTGGGATATTGAGGGACCTCTCGGAACTGGGTATACGTGGAAAAATGCTGAACATAATCGAGAGCTACCTGTCCGACCGAACATTTCGTGTTCGTGTCGGCAAAGTTCTGTCACGTCCATTTGTCCAGGAGACCGGAGTACCTCAGGGTGGCGTACTCAGTTGTACACTTTTTATTATAAAAGTGAATTCCTTGCGTTTGTGTATCCCGCGGAATCTGTTCTATTCAGTCTATGTTGATGATATCCAGATTGGATTTAAATCTTGTAATATAGCAATATGCGAGCGCCAGGTTCAGCTTGCTCTTAATAAGGTGTCAAAATGGGCCGACGAAAATGGGTTCAGCTTCAATCCACAAAAAAGCACCTGCGTTCTTTTTTCCAGGAAAAGAGGCGTCAACCTCGAACCAGATATTCATCTACAGGGACATCCACTGTCTTTAAGAACAGAACACAAGTTCCTAGGTGTTATTTTAGACGCGAAACTATCATTTGTACCACATATAAAACACCTAAAAAATAAGTGTATGAAAACTATGAATATTCTCAAGGTTTTGTCGCGTACGTCATGGGGCAGTGATGGAAAATGCATTATGAATCTCTACAAAAGTCTCATACTTACACGTCTAGACTATGGTGCCATAATTTATCAGTCGGCCACACCAAGCGCATTAAAGATGCTGGACCCCGTCCACCATCTAGGCATCCGCCTTTCTACGGGTGCTTTTCGGACGACTCCTGTAGAAAGCCTTTACGCGGAATCTAACGAATGGTCACTTGATTTGCAGAGAAGCTACAGTTCCTTTATCTATTTTCTAAAGGTCAGCGCAAACAATGAACATCCTACGTACAGTGCTGTACCTGATCTATCTAGCTCTCAGCTATTTAATAATCGTCCTGCATTGAGAGCACCATACTCGCTACGTGTACGACGTCTTGCCCGAGAAATGGAAGTCCCACTGTTAGAGCACCACGTGATGTCCCCCGCTGTACAGCTGCCGCCATGGCAGTGGCAGCTCATAGACTGTGATGTATCTTTTTTACATGTGACGAAGCATGCGCCTATTGCACACATCGATACATACTTCCTAGAACTACAGCACAAGTACACCTATCCTGAATATTTTACCGATGCATCGAAGTCTCAACATGGTGTGTCCTACGCAGCGGTCGGACCATCCTTTTCAGATGCCGGCCTTCTGCATCCTAATACAAGCATCTTCACAGCGGAAGCCTATGCGATACTTGCGGCCGTTAAACACATTAAGCAACTAAAACTACAAAAGGCAATAATATACACCGATTCTCTAGGCGTGGTAAAAGCTCTGACAACCCTTAAAAAACACAAAAACCCCGTCCTTGTCTCGCTCTACACACTTCTATGCACAGCCTACACGTTCAAACAGCAAGTCGTAGTGTGCTGGGTGCCTGGGCATCGCGAGATCCAAGGTAACGTGATGGCAGACCAGCTAGCTGCATCCGTCCACCAGAGCACTGCCAATACAGACATAGCTGTTCCTGCTCTTGACTTAAAACCCTTCCTCAAACGACAGCTCAGAGCGTATTGGCAGAGATCATGGGATGGACACATGCAAAATCAACTGCACGTTATCAAGCCGCGCCTTGGTGACTGGCCGCCTGTATCAAAGTCACGCCGTACACAAGTATCACTTACAAGGTTAAGAACAGGACACACACACAGTACACACCCACACCTTCTGTCTGCTGGTGACCCACCCATGTGCGATAAATGTGGTCAACCCCTTACCGTCCTACATCTTCTCATTCAATGCAGTCATTTAGATCCTATTAGAAAAAAGCATTTCCCATTAATCTATCGAGAACAAATGCCTCTTCATCCAGCGATGTTCATCGGTAGGGATCCGCTCTTCAAACATGATTCACTGTTCGCGTTTTTAAAGGATGTTCGTAGTTTTCATGTTATTTACCCTGGTAATCCACAGCACGACCTCTGAAGAGAAGTCGTTGCTGCGGTAGACACATTGTAAGGCACCTGCCTCGTGGCCCTTGGATACAAGGGCAATGACGAGGCTTTCGTGCTCATACCCTGTCTCCATAGTTTTATTGTCATGACGGTTTTGCCATTCGTTCTCACTGCACACATTTCCTGCCACTGCCATTATTTTAAAATGTATATTTTACCCGCCTTTCGCGCGTGGAATTTTAGGCCCCCTTACAGCCAGTTACCATAACCATTGCTCACATCTTTTGTCCCATGAAATGGCGCTCTTTGGCCGTGCAACGGCCCTTGCGCCAGAAAACATCATACATCATCATTACTATACACGTACTACATATTGTCGAAATATGGTTCTATCTCTCTTTATATATATATTGTGGGCAATCATTGCGAACTTCTACTTCATCTGTACATAGTCATTATCACCTCGGTCTCTTCATCCTTGTGGTGGGTTACCATCTTGGGTCCGATCTGCGCCTTGGTGTCAGCCACTCTTCCGGTGCCTCAAGGCTTAATAAAACGGCATTATTACCGCTGCTTCACAATATATATATATATATATATATATATGTGTGTGTGTGTGTGTGAATGCGTATGTGCGTGTGTGTGTTGTGTGTGTGTGTGTGTGTGTATGTGTGTGTGTGTGTGTGTGTGTGTGTGTGTGTGTGTGTGTGTGTGTGGGCGCGCGCGCGTTAGCGGTAGTAGTTTTTGAAGTATATGCGAGCAGGCGCCTTTCCTATCCTTTGCGTATAGGCTGTGTTATGTCCACCTCTAACACAACTCAACCTCAGATCGGGTTATTGGCCTTCTCTTTAGGGAACAACAATCCTTTTGAGACGTTGCTATATATGAGCGAAACTCGTGAATGCGGACTGTTTTACATGAACTACCACTCCGAGATGTCAGTGCGTAAGTATGTCTTGTGCTTCCAATTCATTCGTTTAATCTTTCAAACACGTACTTGATTTATTTTACTGCATTACCAAGGCAGTCACTTCAAGAGCATGAGATTACTCTTAACTACCGGCCAATATCTCTTACAAGTGTACCCTGCAAGATAATGGAACACGTTATCTACACACAAATCATGCGCTTCCTAGACTCCGCTAACTTCTTTCACCCTGCCCAGCATGGATTTGGCAAAGGGTTTTCATGCGAAACGCAACTTGCCATTTTCACCCATGACTTGCACATTAATCTTGACAGAAATACCCAGGTTGACGCTATCTTCCTCGATTATGCAAAAGCATTTGATAAGTTACCTCATAAACGGCTATTACTAAAGCTATGTTGTTTGAACCTGCCACCAAACATTCTCAACTGGATTGCTGAATTTCTTTCCAACCGTCACCAGTCAGTGCATGTGAATAATCATACATCCGCACCCCTCCCCGTAATGTCTGGCGTCCCTCAAGGAAGTGTTCTGGGTCCCCTACTCTTCCTTATTTACATCAACGACCTTCCCCTTCATGTTTCTTCTCACATCCGTCTGTTCGCCGACGACTGCGCCATATACCGCGCAATCAATAACTACTCTGACCACAGTGCCCTGCAAGACGACCTTAACAAAGTGCAACCCTGGTGCAACGACTGGCTAATGACCCTCAACCCCAACAAATGTAAAGTGATGTGTTTCAGCCGCCGCCCTCAGCCCTCTCATATGCCCTATAATATCAGTAAAACTCCCTTAGAAAAAGTAGACTCATTCAAGTACCTTGGTGTCACCTTTTTATATCATTTAGACTGGTCCGTCCATGTGTCGCGCATTACAGCCTCAGCAAATCGAACCTTGGGATTCTTAAAACGCCATCTACGTCACGCAACTCCTCACGTTAAGCTACTGGCATTTAAAACGCTTGTACGTCCGAAACTTGAGTATGCATCCCCGATATGGTCCCCACATCAAACATATCTCGTCAATGCACTCGAAGCAGTCCAAAATCGCGCGGCAAGATTCATTCATTCATCGTACTCTTATCACAGAAGCGTATCACTACTGAAGGCGCGATCCGGCCTAGACTCGCTGTCATCCCGGCGCCGCATCGATTCACTAATCCTTTTTCACAAGTTCTTTTACAGCTCGCTTCACCAGGCACCATACATCTTGGCCCCACCCCCACGCCTTTCTCTTCGCACTGGTCATCACTTACAAGTAACCCGTCCACGCAGCCGCACTACTACCTTTTCGGCGTCGTTCTTTTTTTTTTTTTTTTGCCGCTCATCGTCTGAGGCCTGCCCGGTTCTATTGTTGATATCACCTGCCCATCCTCATTTGGTGAAAAGCTTAAGAACTAACTTATTCCTATGCTTTGGCTGTTAGGTATATGCTTAAGTGGTTATTGTGTTGTATATTGTATAAATTATTGTATAAATACATATATTATTTTTATGTATAATTCTTGTGTATGTATATTTATGTATACATGTATATGTTATTATGT
Organism: Hyalomma asiaticum; assembly: GCA_013339685.2. Taxonomy (NCBI): domain Eukaryota; kingdom Metazoa; phylum Arthropoda; class Arachnida; order Ixodida; family Ixodidae; genus Hyalomma; species Hyalomma asiaticum. Next base: position 73,484,619 of record CM023487.1, on the reverse strand, counting down.
GACTACAAATGTAACCCACCCCTTATGTAATACCCCCTTAAGGGGGCCTTTAAGGAAATAAAAGTGAAGTGAAGTGAAGTGAAGTGAAGACTTCACCACAGAGAATAGCAAGCTAATGACTCAAGGTGTGAATTCTTCATTGATCCGGTGCGGGTGCGAATAAAGGTCTCACAACGGCTAACAATCTTTAGTGTAACAAAAAGGTCGTGCTCTGAATTCTTACGCGATTCTTATGTGTGGCGATACCACACATTACAAGACTGGGGAATATATGTATATAAGAGGCCAAACGAAAATATCGTACTGAGGTCAGCTTGACACCAGGCAGCTTGACACACTTTTTGTTGTTCACCTTCGTGCTTTGCGTTAACTCAATTGCCTGACGCGCCTGCGGAATGCCTGCGCATTTATTCAGTAGGCTTTTCATGGCATGCACAACAGTTAATAAAATTCACAAATGTGTATACTTTTGTCCACCTTAAATGCTAACCTTGTTCATGTTCTTCTTTGTTTTTTTCTTTTTGAAAGCAACCGTTTCCTCTAAGACACCTATGGCATTCAGTAATACTTGAAATCTCGTGCGCGTTTTGTCAGTGAGGCTGATTTAGCTCATGATGAAAAAAAAAAAAAAGGTTCTGCAGCAGGCTTGCTTCACTAGATTATGTGGTCAAAAAGCTAATTTTCAGTTCCACAGCCTGCCATTCGTTTGCAATTGTAGAGATTGCACATTAATTTCCATCATTTGAAATCAATCTACTACGACTGCGGCTTGTGGTGGTGGTGGAAAAACATTTATTGAGAAAAGTACAGAGTTGCACTCATGATGCACTTGGGTGGTCTCCCTATTCCGGAAGTCCACTGGAGATGATCGCTGCTCGGGCCCGGGCCACCAAGGAGCGCTGAGCGTCCCTGGTAGAGCAGCCGAGCAGGAACTCCTCCCAAGTGCGGCTGGCGGTCGCACGTTTTGCACGTGAAAGCAGAAGAAAAAGAAGACGAAGGCACTTTGCGTCGACTTGTCCGGCGCACAGCGTCTCGCAAAAGCTATGCCTTTGTAATAGCTTCGCGCCACGACAGTCCTGCGCCCTCGCATGGCATCAAGGCAGCTTCTATATAGCATGCATGTGCACAGTGTAGTAGAGCAAAGAGGTAGGACGTGTCAAGCCGAGGCTACCCGTTCCGCCTCTGCCACCGCCTCTGGTTCGGCGCGAACGTCTTTGCGCTCAGATAAGTGCCAAGCTTTGTAAAGCGTACACTGGGCTTCGCAGTGCTTCGCGAGGCTTTTCCCGAGGCATCGTACCACGACGAATGCAGATGTGCCGGAGAAAAACCCGGACCAGCCAAGTTTCCATCAGCTTCGTTGCTTCGCTGGCCTTGCGCTATTAGTGCAAGCTTTGCTCATTTCTTTTTTTTTTCACGTTGGCTTGTTTCCAAGCATAACTTCAGTACACGGGACTTTGCTAGGCTCTAGTGTGATAGCGTCATTGTCAAGAACCGCTGTGTTCGTTTCGCGTAGCTCAAGAAGGTGGGTCATTAGGTGATTTTAGAATATAAGGTAGCGACCATGAAAGTGCTTCTGCGAGAACGTGCATCCATATTATTATTATTCAGTGGCAATGAAACGAGATTGACGCACATGATATTTAGATTGATTTCACTGATAATGAAGCTCACAAAGCTATTGTATCAATGCTAAGGAAGTTCGCATTGCGTCTGCGCGAGTTGTATTATTACTGCACCTTGTTGCTTACTTCCTTACCTTTGGTTCCATTACAGTTGTGGGTACATGGTTTGAACTGCGATTACTGAATTCTTCTCTAAATGAAGGACCTGACGAGAAATGCGCTGAAATGTTCAAACAATTTACTCATTTTCAAAATGTTACCTATAATTACACACCTGAGTGCCAGTGCATATTCCAACAACAACCTGAGTGATGTGGTTCAGCGCCAAGACAAGAAGCATTTTACGGGAGCTATATTTTCCAGAAAATAAAAATAAGCACGTCGCAATATTACACAATGCATTGGTAAAAATCACGCATGCACAATTGCCACATTATAAAAGATAATAAAATTGGTGATGTCCTCTCTTCGGCAACTCAAACAACTTAACGATGGGATAATGTTTTTCAGGAATAATGAGTCAATGGAAACTGTTTATGAATAAACATTGTTGTAGAAATCGCAACAGCCATTTCTACTATTGTCAGGAATGAATGCGAGCCCGCGGTTCGCGGGATCGAATCGCGGCCGCGGCGGCTGCGTTTCGATGGAGACCAACTGTTCAGGCCCGTGGACTGTGCGATGTGAGTGCACGTTAAAGAACCACAGGTGGTTAAAATATCGGAAGCACTCGACTACGGCGTCTCTCATAATCACAGCTGATTTTGGAACGTAAAACCCCATAAAAGAATTGGGAATGGAAGCAAAGCTTGCAGGAGGTCAAGAGCCGTAGAGCTTCATCTGCGCCATTGTTAGTTCATTATTACCAGTTTACGTCGTCGCCATGGTGTTGGCGGAACGTCTAACATTGCTTCCACCTTCTTTCACATATACATAACTTATCAAAACCATTTCACGGAGATTCTATTCGATTCACCACGAACCCCCTCACGAAAAATCCTACTGTCTCTCATGAGGGGGTGCGTCATGACAGGGCACAGGGATCGTGTCGCACTACAAACCTTCTTGCACGTACACAGAGAAGCGGCTCATTCCCACTGGTCATTCATCTGTATTGCGCTTACAGGGTTTTTATTTAGATGAAAAAGCAACCTGCTACGATGTATGCGCGTCAATAACTTGCAGTGAAAACATTATCGCAGAATATCCCAAGGCGTCATCTCGCAACCCAACTATGGTGCTGCACATTACTGTGCAGCAGGTTCTTGCACAAAGGAGGCCGAGCATAGCTCACTTGACTGAAATTTGACTAACCTGAACGTTCCGTTGATTGTATAGAGCACAACATTTGTGTTCAAAAGTACGGAATGGAATTTCTGTCACAGTTTACGTCCGTATGCAAGAAGTCCTTGGCACTTGATTTACTGATTGTTTTACCGCCACTCGATAACAACTACATTATGCGACCTGCCGAAGCGTCCGAAGTCGGCATGAGCGGGTCAGGTTACTCGGGCGGGCGCTGGGGCGTCACCACAGGAGATAGGATGCTAAGAGTGCCCGTGGGGTGAGGTGCATAGCGTGCTGCTCACCATCAGTTGAGAAGGTCGGTTTATATCCCGCACCTTTTAATTTCACTGAAAGCAATGTATTTTGCTGCCTCTGTCCACGGAAAAACAAAAGTAATTTTATATTAGCTAAAAAAATACTGCCACCACCAAAAAATTTCAGAAGTCTTCCTTGAGCAGCAGCTGGTTTACGCGGACTGTGCGAAAATCAGATTTCAATGAGCTCTCAGAAAAAAAAAACTGTTGGAGCTTGCGCGTCAAGATATTTCGGGTATACTAAGCAGAGTTTGCATTGATGCGATGTTATTGCCTTGCAGAATTGGTGCTGCTCTTTAAGGCAATACGAAACATTCTTGAATAATGCTCAAAATTTAAATTTCTTGCTTTATGTGTACAACTGTTCAAGCTTATCAACATTTTTTCCAGAATATGGTCATAAACTAGTTCAACAATTGCACAAAATATACAAGACGAGAGTTACGTCAAACGCAAACTAAAGATGTTTAAGTAAGGACATATAACGAAAAATGCAATATCTTGAAAATCAATTCGAAAATACAATCTTAGATAGTATTTCCACTCTCCAGAATGGAATCTCAACATGGTCCCAACATATGTAAAAGCATGTTGCATTATTTTTGCGATCTCAGCTTTTCAGGCAAGAAAAGTGGAAGCTTTCATTAGCGTCCTAACTAGGGAAACGCACGAGCACAAAGCCGCACGTACAGTGAAATTTAAGGCGAACATTTAGGTCAACCACACAGGGGCGGCGCCCCGCCACGGTGGTCAAGTGGCTATGGCGGCGGCAACATTTGGACGGAGGAAAAATGTTGAAGTCCGTGTACTGTGAGATCATCATGATGATGATTGTGGTTCGGTCAAGGAAAGGACGTTAATTTCTCCAGCCCATGTCGGAAGCATGGCTAAGCGTCCGTTGGGAGAGGCGGAAGGGATGAAAGAGAGAAAGAATAGAAAAGCTGCGGTAGAAGAATCAAGGAATTTTGACCAGCTGGGGTTCTTTAACATGCACTGACAACGCGCAGTAAACGGAACTCTGTCATTTTCGCCTCCGTCGAAAAGGCGGCCTCTGCGGCCGGGTTTTGAAGCATTTCCCGAAGCCTCAGACAATTATTTTCCCTAATACTGAACTGGGCCTGTTTTTT